>VXAA01003591.1:744372-777697 GCA_013399115.1 Anseranas semipalmata | reverse complement strand
TCATTTTGGGGGGGGGGGGTTCTAGTTCAAAACCAAAGCCAAATGAAGATGAAGCCAAGAGATGCCAACAAAAAACGCTCTATGGGACAATGACAGGCTGGAATGCTGGCATGCTGTGCAACTCCTGTTAAAACTTTGGCTTGCAACATAATTTTCTATGTATATTTTATACCTCTACTTGCATCTTTGAGAGTTAATTAGTTGCCTAACAATATTCAAAGAGGAAGTTTCAACCCCTGAGGCAATTTACAACAAGTTTGGCAAAAAGTATCTGCATTACCTAAGGATGATGTTTTTACCCTGAAACTAAAATACCTTTATTCCTCTCCCAAACACTTAACTACCCAGGTAATCACAGTGCCAGACTAGAAAATTATCTCTAAATATAAATGCTGGAAAATCAGTTAAAGTGGTGTCATGGAAATATTTTTAAGTGTACTGTAGATCTTAATAAATTCACAAAGACAGGATACCTATTGTCGTGTCTCCTAACTCTAATTTCTTACATTGGATTAAGATTTATCTTGAATCTTAATCTAGCCCAAATTAGCTCTGAGCAGAATATGAAGTACATGAACTGCTGATTTGTATCAGCTTGTATACACTTATATCTGCTGAAAAGCGGACTGCAGGAATTATTTTATTGACTTCTTGTCTAGTCCACAAAAAGCAAAGGATGAAATTTCAAACTTACAAAGTATACCCGGCTATAAATATATCTGAAATCTACCTAGGTCCTTTAGATACTGTAATGCGACAGCAAGACTTTGAAATTGATGTCAGCTGTAGCAAAACTTACAGCAAAACCTGGCTGCAGACTCCAAATTAGCTCTGTGTTTTCCCCTACCAACCTCCTGACAAAAGGTGATAGGATTTGTAAGCATTTATGTGAAAAGTCCTTAAACAATAGAAAGCTTAGAGGGGAAAAACAGCTTCTTACTTGATGTCATGAGCAGAGTTGTTGCTGAATTTACTTCCATTTTTCTCTCTCAGAAATAAGAAGATTGACTCTCAAACAGGGCAGAATACCAACAGCAAACAAGCAGGCACATGCACGAGCCGAACACCCTGTAACCAGCACCCACCATCCACTGTCTGGATTACTGTTCATTTGCAGCTGGTGGTATGGACCCCCTATGCCTTGCTTACAAACCCATGGCTGGCAGCAGGAAGGGAACCCCACTGGTGTCCCCAGCTGCTGCCCTGGAGGAACAGGGAGATGGCAGCAGCCAAGCCCCCCAGCCAGCAGAGAGGGGCCGTGGTGATGGAGGAGGAGCAGGGCAGGGTGATGGCACGGTGCTGGTGGAAACCAGGAACCCCAAAAACAGCTGAACTGGGAGCAAGGTTGGAGGAAGATAAAATGGCCCGCCAAATAGTGGGGAGATCTGTTGGCAGGTGCTCTTATTTCTGCCCATCTCACCTGGCAGAGCTGGGATGCTCTGATTTTGTGCCCTCATACAACGCTGCTTCAGAGCCCGAAAGCCCACATGGTAGATTTGTGGCCCTGCCACAAAGACGGGCCCCACCCAAAACATAACAAGAGTCTCCCTGCAGCCTATTGAGGGTGATTTTCGTCTTTCAAGCTTAGAGATGACCCCGAGGACAAGCAGAACCTTGTGTCCTCATGCAGTTCCACGGGGCCTCCCTCCATGGCAGAAAAGTTCTGGCTCTCGTCCAAGAGCCAGAGCAAACAACTGCAAGCCCCTAATTTGTCCTGAGGGCATGGGATGCTGATGTGTTTTCTGGCAGAGCCTGCAATGGCCATAAAGGAGGCACTTAGGAAAGAGAGACCTCAGGAAAAGAAAATCCCCAGAAGCCATTGGCATTCATTTAAATAAGAGAAATGTTCTCTTCCTGGACTATGGCACCCTTTCTTTGTCTCTCTGGTATCATGTTAGTAATTCCTCCAAGGAATGCAATAGAGGACTTCTGCCATGAAAACAAGCTCGCCATGTAAATTTGCACACCAGGATGCTCCAGGTACCTTTGCTAGCATCTGTGTGTAAAGTAGGTTTATTTTCTCACCCTAGCCAGGCCCTACAAGCCAGGCAAGAGGAGAGCTTCCAGTCATGCCATTCCATGACAGCCACGTAATCTGCTTGTGACTGAGCTGCTTGTGTCAGCAGGAACTTGCTGAGCAATTCGAGCAACGCATTCAACAAGTAGGGACCTGACCACAGCCGGGGCTGGACTCTCTCTGGAGAGCTAGAAGAGCTGAGTGGCAGGAAACACCTCCTCCTCATCCCAAACTGGGGGCTGAACGCATCCCTTTTCCAGTCAGGGATGTGCCCATCCTGCAGTGGCTTTTTTCACAGCAGAGCCTCAGGCTGGGTTCGCCCAAATGCAAAGCAGACAGGGCAGCTCTCAGCATCAAACTGCAGATTTGCTCCTTCTGCAAATTGTGATCATGCAGATAATTGAAAAAAAAAAAAAACAACACTCATTGTAAGATTATCATAATTCATATTTTTAGTTTTAATATTTTTAATTAATACTCTCAGGAAGGGAAAGAATTTAACAAGCACAGTATCAACACGAGGGAGAAAACATGCATACAGCTGAAATCTGAAATGTAAGAACCAGTGAAGCAGTAAAACAATAAAAAGTTGTTCCAGATGAGAAGAGATGAAGGAAGGAAAGATCTTTCTCCATCAGCCACAGCACGGCTGTCAGGAGGCCCGCAGGGAAAGGCATGGTAGCTTCACAAGAGGGAGGAAGGGAAGCAGGGAGCCCAGCCTTGGTCTCGCCCCCGTGTAAACGGAACGGTCCCAGCGGTTCCTACCAGCAGGACTCCAAGCTATAAAGTCAGGAGCAGAGCTCTTGCATCTGCCTGCAGGAAGACCTCTGTAGGATGGCTGGGCCACCACGGCCCCGTGTCAGGAGGCAGAGGCAGAGGGACAGCACCGAGAGGGAGGAACACAGGCATTGGAGCACGCCGGAGATGCCACATGTCCTGTGTCACACCACTGCTCCCACCAGCTGCACCGGGCCATTTCTCGGGAAGGCTGGAGGAACTTCATGATGCATTTTAAAACCAATACATGAACTGTGCCTTGACTTTACTGAGGAGGAACTAAAGGCGTTGTGGACAGAGGTTCCAGTGAAATCTGCGGACACAATCACTCATCCCTGGGATGAAGTCCACAGACTTGTAGCACAGGGAGTGATTGCTGTGATCATCTCTTCTTGCTGCATTCAGAAAACACAACCTCCGCCGATGCAGCCACTGTCAGAAGAACCAGCCCAGTTTATGGTGGGGGCACCTCCAGCATCACTCCCTCAACTTCCCTGGGTGCTGCAAGGCTGGAAATCAAGGTCAAGCCACAGCTTGGCCAAGAGGGGAACATAATTCAGTAGAAGAGTGAAGCAACCTTTTGGGTTCAAAATCTGCACTTGAATCAGTTTATTAATCCCAAAGTGCAAATCAGGAGAACAGAAGGGAGGAGAGGGAAGACATGAGGACTGCAGGACAAAAATAACACCATTAAACACTTCATCTCTTTTTTGGACATTTTCCCAATGACTTTAAAATCTCCCTAGGTTTATAGAGAAGAAAAAAGAAAAAGTTTATATCCTTTACTGCTCCTGTATGTACCATCCTTCAGAAGACAGCCTCATTTGGTGCCGTGGTGTGGGGGAGCCCTGGCTGTGGCTCTCCTGTCCATGGGTCTGAGGGGGCCCCACCAGCCCCCCCAGCACGTCCCAGCTGTGGCCCCAAAAGAGGAGCATGAGGGGGGCTGAAAGTGTGTGAAGTAAAGGATGGGAGAAATCCCACTCAGAAATGATCTTAAGTGTGGTGTTGAAGTGGGGATTAGGGTAGATTTAGAAGTTAAAGCAAAATGGAAGAGTAAGCAGTCTTTTGTCGATAAGGGGAAAAAATGCTTACCCAACACTTTTTTCCACACTTTGACAGCTCTAGCTGGTGTACAGTGTATATAAGGAATATATGCAAATTTTCTGCCATTAAAAAAACCCTCTGCCATTAAACATTCATTACTTGACAACCTAAAATTCAGTACCTGATTTTCATAGTCCTGCAAATCTCTGTGCTTTCATTATCTCTGTGCTTGCCAAATGTAAATTAACTTCTATTTGTCTCTTTTACTGAAATACAGCTAGAACTGTGTGCTCTTGTGTTATAAAATATAGTTGTTTTTTCCCATATAGAAGCAGATGCTATTTTCAATGCTGCAAAACATACATAAAAGAGAGAAGGAAAGGACTAAACTGACTGAGATGTACATTGACAGCTGGGTGAAGTGAAAGCACAACTTTTGCACAAGAAGCAAAGCTGGAAAGATTAATTACTATTGCAAATCAGATTTCATATTGAGATGGTTAATAGCTTCGGTAAGGCAGGTTTTGGGGGCGACCTGGTGAAGCGCTTTTAATCTGGTTTCGCTAACCTGGAAGGGACTGGACGGATGGCTGAAACATGACTGGATGGCAACAAGCAGAAGTGGGAGCCAGCACCCAAATCAGATTTGTGTAATCAGCCCGAGCGGCTCAAGCCTGTGAAAGCTTTTAAAGGCTCACATGATCCTAAATGGTTGACGTGGAAGTCTAAGCGTGTATGTCCATAAAATACAGTTTATTTAAGTAGCTACCTCATAAATACAGTTAGGCTGGCAGGCTTGGATTGCAGAGGACTGGTAATGGACTGGAGGGTCTTTTATTTATAGATCTGCCCCAGTTCAAATCCAGTTCAAGCCATCAGGAACTGAAAGCTCCCCCACAGGCAGGGGCTGGCAGGGAGCGAGCCAGGGGGAGCTGACAGCGCAAAACTCTGACCACGCTTTGCTTCCCCAAGGTTTTAGCTCAAGGTGCTGTTTGCAAAGTTTAAATAAACACAAAGCTGAGGATCTAGTTTAACATGGGAACAGGGCAGCTGCAGCTCCGTCCTCAGGTCAGTCTGGCATTGCCACAGCCGTGCTGTGCAAGGCAGCCGAAATCCACGCCCTGCAGAGGTCAGGGCTCTCCAAAAGCGCCATTCCAGCAAGCTGCAAGCAGAGACAAAACAGCAAGCTAAATCTGTACTTGGCAAAGAGAAAAAAGAAAAAGAAGAAAGAGTTCAGCTTCTGATAATCACGAGGCAAATAATTGCAAGGCAAAGCAATACAGGAAGACAGAGCATCGTGGGGGCTTGGTGCAAAGTTCAGGGCATGGCAACCAGGTGAGCATTATAACATATTCAAAATACTCAGGAACAGAGATGGAGGAACTGGGATCTAAGGCGAGACCTCAAGGCAAAGCCAAAGATGGCCTTTTTGGCCATCAAGTATTTGATGGGGGGAAAAGGACTCAGATTCAGTGCGGAGAAACATGAAGAGAGCTGGCGGGGGGGAGATGCAGGGTGGATTCTGCACTCCCACAGACCCAGAGCACAGATATCCCTTGGTCTGCAGATACCCTACAGCTGACAGCAGCATTTCTGCTAGATTAAGAAGGACTGCAGCAAAAATACTACTGCAGTTTTGCAAAGAGTTAATCCCCTGTGCTTCCACCCCTCATCCAGCTCTCATCCCCTTCCAAGGCGCCAGGTCTACCCTAACCATGGGGCAAGGATGAGAAAGGAGGGAGGGAACAGGCAGAGCAGGGGCAAAGAGAGGTGACCAGACACCCAGACAGCGACACGTCCCTCAGGAAAAATCCTTGGTTTGGACGCAGCTGACCAGACTGTCTGGTCACTATATATATAGGATGGAGCAGAAGCTCTCAATTACATTCCATTTATGTGGTTTACATATAGCCGTGCTTTATAAGCTAGCACACATCAAGGCTGAGAAGTTCAGTGGGCTTTTTCCAGGGAGTTCTTATCTCCTCTTAGGAAATGAAAACACAGGCAAATTTGCTTTTCCAGGTTAAAGAAACCACAGAAATGTGAAAGACATTTGCATAAATAACATCATGCACTGAATTCCAACATTCCTTTTTACTATGGCTTCAGCTGCATGAAGTGAAGTGTGTCTTATTGGAACAAATGTGTCTTTATTAAAAAAATAACCCTGAAGCAAATTTACAGCAATTCTCACTATTGATAAACAAACTAACTGGAGCTCCAGGCTCCCAATTTTGTCACAGCCAGGCATGATGGTCATGTCATTTGTGGCCAGATGGTTTGAATTAGGGTAGCTGTATCAGAGGAGCTGAGCTCCACCGCAGCCCAGCATGGTCTGGGTGATGCCCCCAAGTGCTACCTCCTGCTCCGAGGACATAAAGGTTACTGCAGAACCCCAGAAGGGTGCGTTAACAAAGGCTTTCTCAGTCCATGCCAACTGCAACTCGAATGTTCCTGTTTTCAGAGGACACAAGACGTTTCCTAGCAAGGCTGGAAAACCAAATTAATAGTAATCCTTCAAAGTGGAAAAGGCTTGCAGTTTAAATCAACAAAGAGAGGCGAGAAGATTGCCTTCACTCCATTAACACACTGCAGGACTCCAGTTGCATCCATCTCCCAGTGGAAGAATGCAGCTTCCTCAGTAGAAGTCAGAATAAATACAAATTAAAACAAAAGCAGCACATGAATATAAGCATTTCATAGTAAACAGGTTGCACCTTGGAATTACAGACCTAGCTACATGATGCTCTATTCATTATTCGCATGGCTTTACATAACAATTTTTCAAACCAATGCAATGTGCCATAGAGCAATGGCTCCTGCACAGTGAAGCTTTTTCCGTGAAAATAGTTCAATTAATTTTAGCAGAGAAATGAATGGTGACTTCCAGCTGGTTCCAAATTGAAAATCTAGTGTGAAAAGTGCTTCTTTTTGAACAAAGCATACAGAGAACTTTCTTTGTAAGATGTGAAATAAAATAGAAGCTAAAACATAGAAAATCAGTTACCAGATCTTCCGTCAGGCCACTCACGGAGGTGACAGATCAGGCCTTGTGATAAGTGCGGTCAGCTTGGCCTGACTTTTCTGCACCAACCAGCAATTTTAAGCAGAAAACCACAAAGGTCTGGTTTGAGACCAGGCAGGATGTGTGATTTAGGCTCTTTGACCACAACAGAAAAATCCTCGGTGAGCATTTGTCAGCCTATGGGCAGTTTATTGACCCTGACAGTTTATTGTTGTCTTTCTTAAGGTGCTGTGCCACTTCCTAGTCAGGAAGGGATCGCAGTGGCAGAAGGTGGCCAGACCCAACCAAATCCCACAGAGAAGTTTTTAATTAATTAACTTAATTAATAGCGAGTTGGTTTACCCACTCATGCTTTTCTGTGTTTTCGGTGTGAAGGATACTTGGTGCTACCTGTAAGGCTGTTTCACATGGTGGGGACCTTCCCTCCCCCTCTCACTGTGAGCTGAAGAGCAAACCTTGACTTCTAACAAGCACAAGAGATATTATAATAGGAAACAATGCTACTAAAGTATTCTGTAATCTAAGACTTTAAGTTAGCGCCTAAATTGCACATATGAAGTTTTGTTTTGTTTTAGAAAAAGTTAGTGGATCTAGAACTATGGCAAGTCCTCAAGATCTGTGTGACTTACCCAGGAATAGAAAAGCTAAATGAAGCACCAGGACACACTTGCTTATCATCAGATGTATGTGCAAATAGAAAATAATTGCTGAAATACCTGAAATACCAAAGGATACAGGCTAGAAAAGAGCCATATTGATGGATCCAGACATACCAGGGCAGTGGTACAGATGCTGTTACACCAAAACAAACTCTTCATTATAATGCTTCCTTAAGAATAATGCCCCCTACGATCGTACTTTTTTCACAGTCCCACCTCAAAACAGGCCAAGTACAGTCTGCTTCTCCCAGACGCAAAATCCTGGAAACTGCTCTGTCCTCCACTGGTCATCACTTCTCCAGGCAGGATCTTGGGCTTTTCAGATTTCAGCACAGAAGACTGATGCCAGATATTCTCATCCAAATAGTCTGGAAGAAAATGGAGCTGAGACAGTTTAAATATCTTTCAAATAACACCTAAATAATAGACTTCATCTTAGCATATTCAGAGAAACTTTTCAAAGCATGAAATGTCATCGACTTGAATTCTGTACAACAAAAAGCTGAGAACTAAGCTTCCTAGTTCAGGCAGAATTCGAGTAGAGAAGCTCTGATCTTACATGAAACACCACAAAAGATGCACCAGAGTCATATTATAACAGGTGCACAGGAGTTTTCAAGCCTCTGGCAAAAGGAAATGCATTTTGCATAGATGATAGCCATGGAGAGCTCACGGCTGCAGAAGCTGTGGCTCAGCCTTTTGAGATACAGAATCTCAGAAGAAACTGGAGCAATTACAGCTCATCCCTTCTGGAAGGGGAACCAGCAGGTGCAACCTGCAGCAAGAGCACCTGAAAATAAATTGGGAAGGAGCAGTCTGTAGCAGCCGTGGGGATGGAGATGATGTGCCTTTTCGGAGAGCAACAAGAACATGCACAGCCCTGGGAAGGGAACTGGTGTTATTAATTGGTTGGTGCTGCTGAGAGATGTGCATGACAAAGATGCTCCAGGACTGTGAGGAGTGTACAGATGCATTCAGCTTTACCCACCCTGAGCACCCCAAAGTCCAGACATTCTGAACCCAATCCCCAAAATCCATCCACCCGCACTTCCCCCAGTGTGCTCCATCCCTCAGGCTGAAGCTGGCCTTGTGCTCCTATGTTTGTAGTGAACCAAAGCAAAGCCTTAAGCTTCAACACTCCTCGTCTGGGGAATCATTGAAATCTAGATCTGTGTGTGTCCATATGGACCATAGCCCAACATCATCGTGAAGCAATGGGATTTTCTTTGGCAACAGCCTAATGTAAGAAGCTGCTTCAAAAAGCCAGTCTCAGAGAGGAGAGAAACCATAACCAAAGCATTAAATTCCTGAGCAATATGACTGCCGGGGAGACAAAGGTTTGGGGCAAATATAATGATGGATATCCAATGAGACTGGGGAGGGGTGAAGAAGAAAAAGAGAGAGCATGCAAATAAGATGGAGAGAAAGTGTGGGCGTGTGGATCACCAAAGTGACTGGAAACAGCAGGGGAACAAGCAGCTGAGGACATGGAAGCCCAAGAAGGACCTGGACATGTCTTGCTGCTCTTGCAAAGAGATGTTTTCCTCCCCAAACCCATCAAACAGGCAAAGCACCATGGAGGAAACAAGGGAAGGGAAAGACAACACTTAAATTACTTCTAACCAGATGGGAATCTCCACTACCCAAAATGTGAAGTCCAAAAAGGAAGCAAAACTAGTAAAAGCTCAAATGAACTAGCAGCACCAAAGCCACAGCCTCCACAGCTGTGACCTCCCCACCATCACTCCATCGGGGCTGCCTCTGTCCCTAAGGGCACCAGCTCCAGGAGTAGCCTCCAGGTAAGTCCCAACACCAAGCACCCCTGGGCAAGCTTTGGCACAAGCGTTACATGCTCAGGTTCCCTACACTGAAGTCTCATAGCTGCAGCTTTCCTCCACCTCTAGAGCTACAATGACTTGAGATAAATCACTGCTCCTGGCAGGGCTGCTTCTGCTCGCGGGACACTTTAATATTGCTTAGCTATTCCTAGGCTGTGCCAGAGTACGGGGAGATTTCAGCATGTAGAATTCATGATAATTTTTCATCTGAATTACCCTGAGCTGCCAGCAAACAGAAACACTGCCTAAGAGAGACTCAGGGAATTGTCTTAACACAATGTTGGGTGTTTTGTGTGCAGTGCCAACTTCTTTTGCAATAAATCATCGTTCCCCAACACATGCCTCTCCGGAGGTACAAAATCACCTGGCTGAATGTGGATGCTCTAATTCTTTCTGAGGGTGCCTCACCACGCACGTGTGAGACACGTGGGATGGGATGTGGCTGCCCACCAGCTGTGGGCTCTGCCAATGTGGTTGGCCAATGCTGACCCCGGAGAGGGGCCTTTTCAGAAATGGCTAACTGCTTTCATAGTGCTCATAAAAGGGATGAGCTAAAGCCCGTTAAATAGCATGGAAAGGCTCCCAGTTGTTTTAATGGGTTTCATGCTAGTCTGCTGTCTCTTGGCTTCATTTTATACCTAGAAAACTCCCTTCATTCCTGGAAGAAGAGTTGTCTGTCCTACAGCAGCACGCTGGGAGAATGCAGAAGGAGCAGCACAGGGAACATAAACTTAATTAACCATTTAATTTTAGTATTGGCATTTACACAGATCATTGATTATCTGGCTGCACAGACTCCTTCAACTATTTGACACTGTAAAATGATCCCAATCTGAGATGTTCTTTGCCAAGACCAATGCTACGACAGCTACAGTGCTGAAATAAAGTGGGCAAAGAGGCTTTTCCAGCAAGACCACCACCTCATAAATCCATTTAACAGTTTATAGGGTCCAAAGGTGGACAGAGGAGGGCCCAATCCTGAATTCCATTCTCACTCTTACAGATCATATTTTTTTAATTGCCCACTGGGACTATTCACATGAAAACTTACTCACATGGATAAAACTACCTTATGGTTCCCTTTCCTCATTTTCCTACATTTTTATCTCTGACCATATCACCTATAAGATTAGGTCTTGCAAAATATTGCTCAACTGAATGATGCTATCTTCTGTGGCCAAGTAGGTGATGCAAAACCCAGAGTTGTGATTTAGCAAGATCTAGCCTTTGGTTTTTGTGGGAATGTGTTGTCTTGAGTCATAAATCTCCTTTTGTTGAGGAGAAAAGTCATTCTTAAAACTATATGTTCTTAAAACCAGATCCAGTGTCACGTTAGCTTGCATCATCTAAAAACCTGGTTTTAGCAGCACAGTTCATATGGTAGTCAGAATACCCTGTTATGAAACTAAAGTTTCTAAGTGTTTGGTTTTCCTTTCCAGTGCTTTTCTGTTAGCTAAGAAAGGAAACATCCGGCAAGCCCCAGCCTACTTTACCCTGCAGAATTACAAGTGTCATTGCAAAAGGTTTTACAATTGATTGTTTCCTTACTTCCCTTCCAAATTTTGTGCTACCTGCCATAAATGAGTTTAGAAGACACAGCAATCCTTTCTTTTAAGGCCCTACTTTGCAACTGAACAAGCTAAAATAATACCCTGGAAGTAAGAAAAAGCCCCAGGAAGAAAGAGAACAGTGCAACTGCTCTCTGAAATGCAGTGAGACTTGCAGCAGAGACATGTCCTGGAAGTCCTCACCATCCTGGTGGTTTGCAAAGATTACATGAAAATAATAGGAATTGAATTTTTTTTTTAAGTTTCCTTTCCATTTATGTCCATACCAAGGAGAAGTGCAAAATCTTAATCACAGGGAAAACAACAACAACAACAAAAGAAACAAAACAAACAAACAAAAAAATACAACCCTCTGTTAGAAAGTCTTCACTCTGACTAAAAAGTAGCCTCAAGTGACTGCACAGTAAGAGGTAGAAATTGCTGGTGGATTTTTTAATAGTGTCCTCCAGCACTCCCAGGACACCTCAGGGAACTTGTCATTCCTTTGGCTTCTCCACCCCTGATCCCCACCCCTGCAGCAGCACTGAATGCACGCAGGACAGGCACAGCTCAGTGGCCAACAGGCCGGAGGTGCGTGCCAAGCCATTTCTGCGCACCTGAACGCCCAGCTGAGCAGCCTTTGTAGTGCACTGCGGCGTGAAATGGCCAATTTGTCCTCCTTGTCTGCGCTGCAGCAAGGTGGAAAATCCTAAAGGAGGAAAGCAGCTTTCTCAGTGGCCTTCGGGAGCTGGTAGTGAGCCAGCAGAGGAGCAGGGTGCTTTAATTCTTCACTGAAGAAGCCCATGATGGAGCAAGGCACAACTCAGGACAAATGATGAACAACCACGATGCTCAGCATGATCCGCACATGACACAACAGTGCCTCTGCTCCATAATCTGCATAAAGATCCTCTCCCAGCTCCAGAAAGCCAGCGCTCATCCTGCCTCCTGCCAGGGCCATGGATTTCTTCCTTCCATCCAAGCTAATTTTCTCAGCCTTCGCAATTCATTCTCTGTGGGAAGATTTCACAGCCCATAAATGGAATTCTTGTGGATTTGTGAAAGATAGAGACTTGCAGTGGCCAAGCACCACATTGCTGTGGTGGGGAGTCCCGAAGAAGAGCAAAAGAACAGCATGGATAAGATGCTTCTCCTTTCTTCCCTCCCATGTTGGTCTCTGAAAGGCTTTGCTCCCTTACATTCGCCCAAGGAAAAAGCATGGCGTGATTTTCAGACCAAACGTGCATATGCAAGTTTCATGCTCTAGCCATAAATTAAATCCCAGGCATTAAAGCAAATGAAAGTGGCATTTTGTAAACTTTAATTTTCCAGTTCAGAAATGGGTATGAATCTTATTGTGGGTGTTTCAAGGAATGTTTGCAAAAAAATGTTATACAGAGAAACTCACATGTGGTTGGAATTATGCAGGGCATGGAGTTGTACTTTAAAAAAAAAAAATCAATCATGGGTGTGGTGGAAACAACTGTTTTGTTGCAATAACCGTGACCAAGACTCAAAATTTGCTGTCCTTTCATAGCTACAGTTGCATGAAATTGCCACAAAAGGTTTTCTCCTTTTATATAGAGGTTACCAGCAAAGAGAAGTCTTGGCCTTCTGCAGCACCCACCCTCTATGGGAGGTGTCACAGGGTAGGGTTACAGAGGTTTTATTCTTCGATTACAGTGGCCTAGCACTTCTATAGCATGTTTTTCAGTGGAATTATTCAGTGCTATACTTGTAACACAATCACACCCGTTTTGAGATTATAAATGAACACTTTGAAGTTATTTTAGGTAACAAGACATGGGCTGAACTGCCTCAAATAACCGCTTGCCTGTAATTATGAGCTAAGAGTTGCTGCATACAATGTAAAGAAAACCTACCCATGGCAGGAATGGGAAACATCCCTTTTAACTACAACAGAGATGCTCAGAGCTTCCTTTGCTGAGCAAATGCCCCCTCGGGAGCAACCCTGGCATGTCACATGTGCATTTGCATTGCTGCTTAAGACAGGATCGTGTGCCAATTCAGCCATTTATTTGATCACACACAAGCCTAGCTGAAGAATTGGAGAACAGGCATTAATACACCAACCCCCCCAAAAATATAGACAAGTGCAATGATTTAGGAGTAAAACTGTCTGAGGGACTATTTGCAAATAGAATGTGATGACTTGTTATATAAATTGCACTTCAATGCTAAGGACAGGACATCAAACTTCAGCAAGGTATTCATTGAAAGCATCTGCTTATGCAGCAGCTGCTGTAGTGAGTTCACAATAACAGCCTGACTCTCCTCCCTCTGCAATCTCAGTGCAGGCTCAGGACTGACTGCATCATTTTGTTTCATCAACTGCCATAGCCTGAACATTGTGCAGGGCTGGCAAACACCATGGACTGGAGCACAGAAAAGCTAGAGTGGGCTTCTGATGCTGCCACTGACCTGGTAATGGATTTTGCATAAATAATTTAAACTCTTATTAGCTTCTTTCCCAATAGAACTAACAGGTTTTTTTTCTTTTATAAAATGTTTTCATATCTAAAAGTGGATGCTATATAAGTAGATACTTGATTATCATAATATTGTGGCAGAATCCGTCTCATTTACTTGCTACATACATTATGAAAAGTAGTAATTACAACCCATATAAAACAGTGAAAAGTTGGTCGATAAGTAAAGTACTATAGAACACCTGAGCAGTAAAGAACAAACTTCGCTGCAATAGCTGAGTTTTGATCTTGTGCAGTTTTAGCCTTAAATCTTAAAAAAGAGTAATGTGCACAGAGTGAATCAAGCCTTTCCCATTGCACGGCTGTGAGTTTTAGCAGAGGGTTTAGCATTTGTACTGCATGTTGAATGTAAGTGTTTTTCATTACTGGGTAATACATTGTTAAAACATAAGCAGACCCAAATGTACACATGCATTACATTACAACTGTACAAGGCCCACAGCAAGCATTGCTTTCCAAATCCCCAATAATGCCTACTCTAAAGAGCAATTGCTAGGAGCACTCTCCACATATGTATTATGGGAAGTGCATTAAAGTCTGGAATTAAATGTGCTGTTTTTATTTTTTACTTGTGATTACAAAACTCCTCCGAGCATTAGCAGATGCAGCCAAGCAGAACCATGGGCACTGCAATCCTATAACCCACTTGGTGTAAATTAGTCAGTCCTAATGACAAAGGTCTGTTCTGGCTGGTCAAAAAAAGATAAACTGATTTTAAATAGTACAATACTAATTAGCAAGGCTAACAAGGATTTCCATGTGGAATATCACTAAGGACAGGAGAACATTACCATGTGGTGAAAAACAAGGAAAGTGAAGTTCTGTAAACTCAGGACAGCATAAACATGGTGGCAATGGGAAATAAGCCAAAGCAGCAGAGTTCAAGAGTTAATATCACGTAAAAGAGAAAGGGAGCTAAAGCAGAGAAACAAGCTCTCTTCCTTCCTCTCAAAATTTAGGCTTTGCCATTGCTGATGCTGAAACAAGCCATTGAGAAGACAGTGAATTTTCCATCAAGCTTCTCTGCTCCTCCTCTTCTCCACATATGCTCAGCTATTTCAGGGTCAGGCCAGACCTGGAATGCAAGCTTAACTTGTGCCACCAGAACATCTGCTACGGGGTATTTCCAGCCTGTCCTGACACAAGAAATGTCTGAATCATGTGAGAAAACTGGTTCTCAGAATCTTCAGGCAAAATTTGCAGATAAGCTTAGGTAAGCATTATAACTACAGTTCAAATAAAAGAGCCAGGTCCCCAGCTGCACTGCCTGGCATCCTTCCACTGAAGTAAATGGAGTTCTGCTGATCTGGCCCCATATCTGGGGGGGCTGCCAACAGCCAAGCTGATGTGAAATATCGCTGCTAGAAAAGATGGGGAAAATAATTGTTAGATTGTATAGAAAAATATTGGGATGTGGGGTTTCCCAGCCTTGTATGATTCAAGGGGGTAATTCAAAGGAAATCACTGCCCATGTCTCTGTGACAAGTGACCTCCAGGTCCCCTCCTGGCCAAAGTCCTCAGCCAGGACCACAGGGGCTGAACACCGGCACATCCCGCCTGGACAGGCAGCTGGCACCTCCTGCCAGGTCTCCCAGCCCCCCCGCCTTGCAGCCACTCTCATCTTCCAAAAGCATGAGGGAAAGGAAAGCTTGCACAAATGCATGAAAACATGCACCTTCTTTTATTTGTAGAACTTCTTTAGCAGAGTGAGATAAATGGCATGAGCAAGCTTGCAAAGAACTGACAGCATTAGAATATGATCTCTTGCATTTGAAGTCAGCATGTTCACATGGATTTGCAGTGTGTACATGAGGGAAAAAGCTCTTAGCTCCTCCCTGGTTTCTACAAGGCAAAGATGGGGCTTTCTGCCATACGTCCCCAAAAATTACCACTCGGGTGACAAGGTAGAATCCAGAGCACAGCTCAGGGTGCTGGTTTTAACCTTCCTTAGACCTTCCGGAAAATCTCTCTATGGGCACAGGGAGATGAAATATAGAAAAATAAATAAATAAATAAAAAGAAAGAAAAGAAAGGCTCAAATTCAGGTGGCCTAAAATTCACTCACATGCTTCCTGTGTTTTCTGCTGGGTTTATGTTTCAAATGGGAATGAGCTAGAGGTAAATTCTAGGTAGGAAGACTTGAGGTCATCTGAACCTTGCCATCAGGGCTCACTCCTGACAGCTGCATATGTTGATTCTCTATGGATCAGGAGTCAAAAGCTTGCACAGGATCAGCACTGGGAAAGTACACAGCAAAAAAAAAAAATCGGCAGAACAACATTATTTGTACTTTCGGTGAATGCAGTCGTGACTAAGCCTGATTTGACAATGAGGAGTTTGCTACTGGCCTTGCAAATGGCACCAAAATTATTGTTCCATGGGTAATTCTTAGATCTGAGCTGCAGGACCTCTCCAGCATGGGCACTGATGGGGAAAGGGCAAATTTCTTAAGCTAAATTTTTGGTTACACACTTTTGGATTAAATCCTGACTGTTATAAAGCCAGAAGGAGTTATCCCAATGGCTTTCAGGTTTGCCACGCTTCTGTGCTTGAAGTACATTGATGTCAGAGTCAGATGGATTCAGGGAGGAGGAAAAACAAAATACCTCTATTTCTGTCAAAAACAATCTTCCCTGTCATTTCTTTTTAATTCCAGATAGTTTATCATGTTTCAACAATTGTTTATATTTGGTAACAACTCTCTTCACAGATGCCTGTGCCCACATTGCAGTTATATCTACACCTCATCCCTTTGACATGATCACTCTTTCTGTTAGAGTCTGCAGCAAAGCAGACCTGGTTCTGAAGAGCTCATGCTGTTAGGCTGATGAAACCAAGAAAAAATGTAGCCCTTGCTTATTGAGGAAACAAAGCTGCTTCCATAAATAAGCAGGAGGCACAAAAGCAGAGCAAAGATGAAATAGCACTCCAAGGGAGGCATTTCAATCATTTTAGGACTTCTGTGTAAAAAGACAACAGGAAAAGAGCTTCCTTCTCTAAAAAGAGAAAACGTTCATTTTTAGTATACTCAAAAAAATTCAAATCCCTCTGGAGGAACAAATATTAGAGGCAATCTCAGCTTTAAACAATGGTAAGGAGCCAGCCTCCTTTCCACTGGGAATAGACTCATTCGCAAGGGAATTCTATTAAAAAGGGAAAAAAAAAAAAAAAAGAAAGAAAGAGAACTGGAAGAGTACACAATAATTGCAGGGTTGAAAACTTGCTTCTGAAACCACTCACAGCTCTCTGCCTCTGCACAATGCTAATGTGTTGTCCTGAGCAGCACAGGGAGACACAGGGCCATGGTCATTGTCACTGCCAGGTGACATCAGATTTCTCCAGCTGGATCAGGTTAACAGCACACAAATGTCTGCATTAGCACCACTAGGAACCTAATAGAAGTGCTGGTTACCTTCATAGTCAGTGGCACCAGGGAGCAACTCAGCTTACCAAGAACTGAAGCTCCAGAGATGAATCCCGGTCTGGGAGAAAAGAGGTGGGACAAGGAGCAGGAGGAGGGCTGCAGTCTTGCTGCCTGCCAGCTGGAAGCTTTCTCTGCACCAACACGTGCAGACAAGACTGCACCTGCTGTGCTGTAGGTGCTCTGACAGGGCTCTCGGAGAGCACTCAAAAGATTTGTGAGAGTTCTCCTTTCTCTGCTGGTGATGACTGAAAAAACACCCCAAAACCAACACGTGACTGCAACAGGGTAAAACAAAAGTAGAAATGCTAAAAACATTCTGGAATGGTCTTCAGGAGTTCTGGACTTGGCAGATATCTCTGACAGTGGCCCCCTGCACAACCCTGGGGGCTCACTCAGCCTACATGTCTGTCTTTCCTTTTCTTTGATGAGCCAAGGTACAATTTCCCTATTTCTGGGATGAGCAGTAGCAGAACTGATGGAAAGTAAATCTAGCATGAGATGATGGAGGTACAAGTCACCACACAGATATTTTCTCATCCTCCCTGATGACATATGGCTCCATTCTTCCCTCCATCCTCATTAGTATTTCACACACCTTTCCATCAGAAGCTCCATCCTGACAAGGAGACCACCCACTCTAGTCCTGTTCCTGCTGCATTTTGATCAATGAATCAGGAATGCTGCCATGTTTGTCCAAGTTGAATGGTAAAGAAGTGAAGGGCTGGATTTTCAGTATCCAGAGCAATGGGCATTTACAGAAGCAAAATCATATCAACAGAGCAGTACATGAGCAACTTCTCAGTTCATGTAAATAGAGCCCATAGGCATAGCCACATTGACATACATCAGGAACCTGAGCGCCTATCCACGTTACAGAAATCAGCTCCTAAGCATCCAGTGGATTTCTGTGATGAACTGCTTCACAGCTCTGTAGTTAACGAATTCAATTTCATCAAGGGTATTGTTATATGTCTCACTTTAATATCATTTGCAAATGTTCCAATAAAATCCTCAGCCTTTCGGCAAGTCTTGTTCATAATTCCATATCATTGATTAGTTTAAGCAAGCTACAAATGGCAAGCTGTCTGACTCCTCTTGTTAATGCAGGCATCTTCTCTCATCTACTCTCTCTTTAGAATAACAATGAATGCAGCATTCTTTTGCTTGCCAAATCACTTTAAGCTTATGAAATACTAGCTTTATGTCAAAAATAGTATCTATGCAGGACCAGAGCTTAGTAGTCTGACAAAAATATAAGACATTTGCAGCATATCTAGAAAAGATGCATCTTAGCCTGAAAATTCAGACCCAGCCTCCCTTTTTGCAGGTTTTGGAAGGAGAATTTTGGCTGAAGCATAGCACAGTGAAAGAACTGATCCCCAGATCTGGCTCCCAAAAGTCAGGGCTTCAGGATCCAGATCCATTGCTGGCATTTCCAAGCCTCCAAGAAGAAAGGCTCCCTAGTGATTTTCCAAGGTCTGGGCAAGCAGTCTGGGCTGTGTATGCAGTGAATCTCCCTTTCCTACAGAATCCACCATGCATAAAGTCATCAGAGTCAGGCCCAAAGGCAAAGGGAGTGAGGGAAGCACTAAGTCCCCGGGCAGCTGCTGGGGAAGACCAGTGCCCACATGTACTGTCATTAGCCAGGTGCATCATGGCTGGCCCTGTCTCTGCCTGGCTCCCAATGGCAGCCTTTTATTACTCTCCCAGACTCCATCCGCTACCATTATTGCAAGAAAATGCAATGTAATCGCATTTACTTAGGATTTTCAACCATCAGTAAAAAATGTTCGGTCTTCAGTCACAGACATCAGCTCCCTCCCAGTCTCATCCTAGGCACCAGCCCATACCGCTGGCACATCCTGCCCATTGTCTATAGCCATTCACAGAAAACTTCAAAGAAATCCTTCTTAAAAGCTCCTCCTGACCATCCTGCCCTGTTGCTGCTCTCCCAGGGAGGCACAGGATAACAGCAATTGAAGGCTTGCTTCCTTTGTAGTGTGTTGCCCATCATCAGGACACCATTAATCACCAGCTTAGGTACTGTGGCACCGGACTAGCACAACAGTATGGATTGAGGATTTGTGGCTTCAATCAGTGGCACAAATACTGTAGAAGGAATAATGGCACCTCCAGGATAATCACAGGCTTTTTTCCAGAACCTGAAAGCTTTTAGAGACTTCTTCTCTCAAAACTATGTAATGAATGACAGTGCTCAGTTAGGCTAATGGCTGAAAAAATCCATTACCTGCTAATGTCCTGAGGTAAGGCTGGAGAAAAAGGTCTCGTTTACAAGCTTTATGCTGTGAGATATGACATGGATTCCACACATGCATTGCCTGTACTCTTTCCTTCTTTGTGTATATTTTCCTCATCAGGAAGACCGAAACAAGATTTATTTATACCCTCATGCTTAAGAAACCCTGTACTGCAGCAAATCAGATTTGAGGCACTTCATGTTCAACCATTTGTATTTATGACCTGTGGGATAAGAAATGCTTGTTTGTTGCTCTCCCAGTTGTGCCCTCAATGCTTGTTATTTTGCAACCAAATATTCCCAACCAGAAGAGTTTCTCCTGTCAGGCTCCCGTTGAGAAAGGCATAACCTGTGCTGAGGAGTGGTTGCTTTGGAGTGGGTGCTTAGCAGCCAAGACTCTGACTCACACTCCCTTTTATCCATCCCCCTGTGCCCAGGCTCTCTGCGAGGTGCTGCCATGGGTGGCCGTGGCCCCATGTCACGTTCATCCCCTTTACATTGTGAAATGCTTGGGTTGCACAGAAGTAGCTCAGCTTCACGGTTTGTTTTCTCAAGTGGTGAATGTGCTCTTTCATAAACAGCCCTGTAGATTTGCTGACCCTTTTATGTACTACACTAATAGATCTCACATTCGCTAACCCCTTCAGAAGATCAAGCAATAAAATCTTATTTTCTCAGGAAATGGTATCGCTCGCGTATCATAATGAAAATGCTGTGGTTTGTTGTTTTACACTGCTGGAAGTAGCAAGATCAAAGAATTAACACAAGATTCAAGATTAGATCTGGCTTTGTAAGCATGCAAGCAGTCTTTGTCTTTGATATGCAAACAAAGAATCATTAAGTAAATTTGATAACATCAAGCTAGTAAGAAGCTTCAAGTACAAGCTGAGCAACCTCAAGATGGCTTGAGACAAGCATTTTGCTAAACCAACATTAAAAAACACTTCCAAAGTTTCAAGTCAGGATTTATTTCAGAGAAATCAGAAAGTCTCAACAACTGTGTTTCAGTATTTTGTCTCCAGACACCTTACTCCAGGAAAATGTGGAAGCAGAGGTGAATCTCATGAGATCATTTGTCATATCAGCAACTAGTTTTGTAGTTGTAGGTCTATTAATATTTGGGGATGAACAGCGCTCAACTCCTTTAACTTCATCTGAAACAGAGAAATTTGAGACAAGCTTTTGAGGTGGTCTAGATGGCATGTGTCAGCTTGGCTTTTCTTTAACCTATTAGCCTCTTGGAAGGGATCAGCATAACACCACAAGCTCAGATGATCTATATACCAAGAAAACATGATTTATTGTACATAAAAAAAAAAATGTTACTGCTAATCAATGGCTGCAGTGCTGTAAGGAGAAAAGAGAACAGAGAGCTCTGCCTCAGTTTCTCTATCAGTGAATGAAAGACATTTACAAGGCCCAGTGGTTTAAAGAGGCAAAGGTAGTATCTTATACCCAGCTCAAAGGGGGCTTTTTTCCAGGCCAGTCACAAAGAGTCAGAAGAGTTTTAGATTAAGTCTCTGGAATAAAAGAAGTGTTCAGACTACTGCAGCCACACAAGCTGCCATGCAGATGAGGCTGTAATCTATGGAGTTGTTTTTAAGACACAAATGAGCTTTCATTGTTTCAGAAGGGAGACATGGGGAAGAGGGAGACTGTCACCACAGTGTGGTAAGTCATTCTGTTCCTAGCTTTTTTATGCAAAAGCTGCCAGAGCTCAGCTGATATTTAGTGTTAAATCTATACCTCTGCAGCCAGACCCTGCACAAAGTTGAGCAGAAAGGCTGAGTTCACCCCAGGCCAGCAGCAACAAAAGGCACAACTATTCACCCAGCTCGATGCAGTGAGAGGCCGGGCTGTTAGAAACTTCAAGGGCAAGCAGAAGTAAAGCACAAACATAGAAAAAGCATGCCTGGTCTAACTCTCCCCTCCCATACCCAGCACTGCAGGAACCATCAAGCTCTGTTTTCCCTGGGAAGACTGAGGCAGCAGTATTTCTTGCCTTTTTAATGCAGCTCTTTATTGCACACAGCACTTAGGAGTCTCCATTGCTCCTACAGCACAGCTGTAGAAACTGGGGCACAAATACATGTTGTGAGTGGCCCAAGAGCAGTCAAAACACTGTGCACCATGCCAGTGTCTTTGCCATTGCTTTGTATTTAAGGAGCTTTAGAAAAATAGCAGTGGCAGAACCCAGGCAGGTAATTCATCAAACTCAGCTACAGCCAAATTGACATACACTTACTGCAATACATCCCTCTTTTAATGCCCATATCATCACTAGTCCAGAATTAATGTCCATGCCAACAGCATTAATTACCCTCACTTTGATATCTCACAGGGAAGAGGCAGGCATGCTTCAGAACCACTGAAGCCCTGCAGTCCCTTATTACAGCACACTCTTCTTAAGCCCAGGAAAAACTGTGATAATCAATATTGATTGATCTCTGCATTTAGTCCCGCAGCTGCTTCTAAATCACAAAAAGCACTTCATCAGATAATGCATCTTTTTAAATTTACCAAAGAGGTAGTTATGCATAGACTTCAGGGGCTAGACATGCAAGAGTGCACTGATGACTCCTAAAATAGATGGGAATAATTAAACGCCTAAAAACACAGCTCAAACTGGAGTGCTGACACAGATTCCACTTTGCTGGCTTAAAAGGAGCATGGATTAAACACCCTTCAAACAGCTGGGATTCCTGCCTTCCTGACCTCCATGGCCATGAACCATTCCTGGCTTGGGTACGGAAGCAAGGTGGGGCTTCTGGAAGAGGAGGCAGCAGATTTGTCTTCTGGACCTGCTAATTAGCACATGGATGATCCGCATTTAAAAACCCTTTCTACTTGAGATGTGGCATAAAGCCCTCATTTCCCACCTCCCTCAAAAGAGCACTAGGCCATGGGGATGCTCTAAGCACCACGTGCCTGTTCAGCAGAGCTACAGTTTAGGTGTAGAAACTTTGGTGCAAAGCAGAGCTTAGCCATAGAAATGAAGGCACCCACAGGTGAGGGTGACAGGAACTAAGGCTAGCAAGACCTACCGACATTTCTTTGTAGGCACCTTACCCCAGCTGTCACAGACACCTTAAAAATAAAATCTAAGATCCCCAGTCATGCAAGAACTCACATATGCATTGCATTTCATTAACAGAATTATTTCTATTGATTTCCATTGTAAACCAGCCACAGAAACTTACACAACATTTGAAAATGATGGGAAGGCTTGATCCATATAGTTTGCAAACACTATCAGGCTATGTCGTCAGGCCCTATGGGGAAGTGAGAAGAAATTCAAAAACTATGGAGACTTTTTCAGCAATATTATCCTGGAAAGAAGAACTCAGATTTACAGTACCCATGTGCAATTTGCGCTCATGAAAAAGTATTAAATCATTTCTCAGAAAAATAAACTTCCTGACTAACACCCACACAAGACCATACTTAAACAGTATTTTATTAGCAAAATGTAAGGTAGGCTGGCACCCCTGAAAAGAATGAAGCCCACCTATTTTCCCCTGGCAGTTGCCTTTATACTTGATTGTAACCTGAGAAAGACAAATAGCACTTTACTTCATCAGAGGAACAAGTATTTTCCCTGGTAGCCAATGAAGCTGCCTACTCTCACCTGGTCTGCATCAATACATCTTCTCTGAAGACTGGACAGCCCACCAATTCACAGTGCTGGCATCTGCACTTTCAAGGGCATCGACTTGACACCATATAAATATTATATGCTTTTCTTTCACTTTGTAGTTCAGAATTGATTCATTCTAGAGTAGTTTCAGGGCTGAGTATAACATAATTCATCTCTAGTTGACATTTGTCTCTGAATTACACCAAGCATCCCTGCACCCAGTGTGAAGCCTCTAGGAAAATGGTAAAACATCTTTTTCTTGCTCACTACACTACAACCCTGACTTGCCCTCAGACATTGCCTGTTCTAGCAACACACCTTTACCAATTCCTTGCCCTCTTTTCTCGCCACGGGCTTGGTTTTGTCTTCACTAGAAATCGCTTGAACTAAAAGCTGGTGCAATCAGAACAGAGGCACATAAATGCCTCCCTGGGTAATGTTGTACCTGGCTGGGAAAGAAACCACTGCTTGCAGCAAGACAGGCAGGTACCAGCTGCATGCTGGCTGTGAAGGCTGGCTGCTGGTATGGATCCAGCACCAAGAGAAGAATTGAGACTGATGGCTGAGCCTGAGACAAAGATGACCTTTTTTCATGGAAACTCAGGGGCTGGGATTTCAGTCTTCAACCTTGCTCAGGACAGATCAGGATCTGCTGTGAGCTGGCTGAGCTATAAACCACAGGAGAGGTAGAAGCCTGCCAGGGAAATAGGGCAGAATGGCCATGGTGCTGCCATGGAGCAGATGGAGCCACCCTACTAGTGCTGCATATTTTACATGCCTATTTTTTACTTCCCTGCAGCATGGAAGGATCTGGAGCCCAACTACTGTCTGCTTTTCAACCTGACTAGTGAAGCATCCCTGGCCTGCTTATTGCTGTGTTGGACACAGCATGAGACCTCCGCCAGACAAGGCACCATGGACAGGCCCAGACCTTCCCATGCTCCCAGGAGTCCTGCTCACTTTAAAGTTTGTATAAACTTCAACACCAGTAAGCCTGTGCGTATAGTTTGTGTTTGGCTGAAAAGTCTGGACTTGACAAAAATACTGGTTTAGATACTCCAAAACAGAGGTCATCTACTATGGGAAAGTCCTTTGACATTTCTAAATAACTCATTCTAAATTTAAACTCTGAAACTTGCAATCTATTTGTCAACTGATCAGCCTAGCTGGCTTCAACAAACAGCACTATTCCTGACATAAAGCAGAAGTTAGTTTATTCTACAAGAACGTGAGTTTCATGAATATCAGAAAGATGTTAGTGGAAAGACACAATACTGCAAGTAAATTTGAGTTATTCCTCTACTAGAGCTTGCTACCCACTCGTTGCTCTTCCCATTTCAATCATTTACGTAAAATTAGACTTTAGCTTTTTTTTTTTTTTTAATACCATACATCTTCTGTAAGATGATCTCAAAGCTCAGGCGGCACCACTCAGGGCACATTCCGCTGGAAGGTGTTCTTGGCCAAATGCTTGAATTTCTTCATCACATGTCCCTGTTTCCTACTAATCCAGACTTTAAAACCTCCAGTTCTTGTTTTTAATATATTGAGTTATTCTGAAAGTGTGGTTCATCAAAACAATTTAATTTTAGGTTTCTTTCATTCACTATACTCTCTAAAGGATCATTCTGCATGGACACAATATATAGAGTTTCTTCCCTCCAATTCTTGCCTTCTTTCTTTCTCAGATAATTTCTTCCAGATCCATACAAATCCCCTAACTCCAATGTGCCCTCATGGAATGCTAACAAGTGGGTTAACACAAATGGCAATACAGATTTAGTGCAGGAATAGGTTATGCAAGCCTTCCCCACGTGCTATCTACAGAATATTTTAGTGCATTGCATTTGCAGTTCAGTTCATTGTGACAGAGCTACTTACAGATAGAGATAAGACTCACTAGATATAAAAGCAGAAACTGTTCTAATAACTTCTTAAAAATGCTGCACAACTTTTGCATCACTTACAGTCTTAGAGCTTGAGCAAGAGCTCTTTTACAAGGGAGTCTGGCTCTGAACTTCCTCTTAATGGCAATGAAATAATTTTGACCCCCAGAGTTCAGACCTTCTAAGTAATCTTCATCTTCTATTCCCACCCCTTTTCACTCCTACTCCTTCCCCAAGGGACTTTCTCAAGTAGCTCTCTCTCTTTCCTCGGAATTTCTCCCTGATCTTTCAGATGCCAGGGTTTCTGGTATCTGCTCTGGTCGTCTTTTTTGTTTGTTTGTTTGTTTCATTTAAGTTGGAAAAGACCGTTAAGATCATCTAGTCGAACCTCTAACCTAGCACTGTCTTGTCCACCGTTAAACTATGTCCCACATGCACCACATCTACACATTTTTTGAATACCTCCAGGGATGGTGACTCAACCACCTCCCTGGGCAGCCTGTTCCAATGCCTCACAAACCTTTCAGGGAAGAAGTTTTTCCTAATATCCAACCTAAACCTTCCTCTGTTTGGCAAGAAAACCCCTCTCCCAAGGAAGCCCTTGGCCTGCAGAGACACATCCCTGCCTCCCCGCTGCTCACAGGGCTGCCTCTCCTCAGACACCTCCAAGGAGAGGACGCAGTGACACCAAGCACCACGAGGCACTCGTTCCTCAGTTTGCTCTTTCAGATGTCTTTTCTTCCCTTTATCAAGCATGAAGGGAGGGAGTGCCAACTAATCCCTGCTGCTGGACTGAATTTCATCCTCCATCTTCAGTTAAGATAGAAACTCTACACATACTGCTTAATAGCAAAGGTCAACCTGTTTTTAAAATGCTAAAGAGTCAGCTGTCATTTTTAATGCATTAAATGAGGTGTAAATTCTAGAAGTTCATCTACAGATGCAAGTTCAGGTCCCTATTCTATTGCTACATATATTATAGAGGTCATAACTTGCAGATTTTTTTTTTTTTCAGAGTTTGGCTTTGCTCTGTCCTAAGGGATCAATAAAATATCTCATATTTCCTTTCTACTGCAACTTTGTTGTTGAGAGTATCTTACCCTAGATAGTAAACTGCTTGCACTAAGTATTGTATTGCTTATAGCTTTTAAAAGAATAAATAGCTCATGTACCATGAGCAAAACAAGTGCTAATTAAAATGCAATACAAGAAAAATAGAAAAACTTTCATCAGATTGCCACAAAATGTAAAACAGTCTCCTTTTTCAAGAACTTTCATGAAATTTGTCTTCTCTCTCCACCCCAGACAAGAACATACTGACTCAGAGCATGACTAGTTTGGGGATCACTACTACAGGACTTCAGGCTAAGCTCTCATTGACATCTGCTCGGTACACAGACTGTTTTGTTCAAGACGACCAGTTTTCTAACAGGGCTGCCTTGCAACAGAGGTCTCACATCCCTAATCACAACAGAGAGGCTACTACAGGAATGCCTTGGTGGTAGTAGTTTACTCCCCTTCCTAGCATGGCTAGGAGGATTGACATCGGGCAGCCAGAGAAAAGGGGAAGGAGTGCCACAGAGTAAGCCTACTACAGAAGCAGAAGTTTACTTTAATCCCATTCCCAAAGATGACTCACATTCTTTAACAGAACTTGAAAGTCAATGCTCTACCCTTTAAAGTCTTCATCTTCTTGCAGCATTAGTCTCATAGCAATTTTCCACATGAACAGGAAAGTTTTAATTACGTAATGGGTACTTCTGTTGTTTTCATAAGAATTCCTTTAATCACATGCAATGCTTAAAGAAAGCTGTTCCTTATTCAAATAACAGATTATTTAATAATAGGAAACATTGTTCAAAATAAGTGAAGTAATGTGGCAGAATATGCTAGTTTATTGTCAAAATCCACAACTCCAGATAATGCCTGACACTCTATTGACCTGGACAAGTTTGCAAAACATGAGCAAGCTCGGTGCTCCCTTTGCAACATGCCGGTGTAAAGGTGCAGCATAAGTCCTGGTGACACCTGATCTGAGATACTGATGCCCAGTCAACAGCAACAGCCATACCATTACCTATATGTAACTAGGTAAGAATAAATAAATAACTTAGACCACCATGAACCATTTCCATGCTTATACATACCCATAAGGTTAAAGCATGATGGGAAAAGGAGGTAGAGGCTTTCTTAGAAAAGCTCCCACCATATGCACCTGACTGTGCTTTGTAAAGAAATGGTAGAGCTCCACAGGTAGCTTTAGGGCTCTAAGTTGCAAGGCCTTTTTCCCTAGCTCTTTCTTCTTACGTTTCTTATGCTAGGATGAGTAAGAAAAGAAAAGCTTATATTAGGATATAAACATCTGCAATAGTATTGTCTGTTCTCTCTTCATATTACTGTTACTGCTATAGTGCAAGGGGTAGACAATATTCTTGATAATTGGTAGCTGCTTATTTCTTTTAGAATCTGTATTTCTCTCTCCTCCCTATATTTTTTTTCTTCATCAAAGAATGAAATAGCTGTGGTATACTTTTTCTATGTTGTTTAGCTGCACTAGCTAATAACTTAATTCCTGTTCTGAGCTAGGTCATATATAAGCTTCTCAAATTCACTCAGAACTTCCTCCGCTATAATACTTGTCTCAGGGAAGGGCTTTTTTTGAGAGTTTTTATGGAAAGCTGCTAGATCACCGTCAAGTAGCTACATTTTAGTTTAGTCTGGCCAATGTCGCTACCTGTTACTCTTTTTGTGTATCAGCTAAGTACCTGTGAAATAGGACCAGGTGGTGCTCATTGGGGTCTCTAAAAGGCTATTGACAAACCCACTTAAGAAAGCTTTTGTGAAAGTGAGAAAGTACAGGGTACAAGTTAATGGGCTGTTATGGCCCGGGAAACATAAGAACAGAAGAAAAAGATGATTACACTTTCTTCTCCTGAAGGCTGACAGAGTTGCCCCAGCCTGCTGAGACTGCCATTGACTCTGTGTGTGATTCCAAGAGGAGGAAGGTGTCAATGTTTGTGGAGGACACTAAGTGAGGTAGGATACCTTTAGAGATAGTCAGGGGAAGGTGGTAGACAACTGACAAAATGAAATTTAACGGAGAGTTTGAGGTAATTATGCTGATACAAATAGTACAAATACTTGGTTTGTGTTACTGGCTTTTCAGTTGTACAAGAAATGTATGCTGATGGTGCTGTAGGCAGCTTTATGAAAGTCCTTAGTGCCCAGAAGTATTAATAGAAACCTTTAAATGAATTCTAATCTAGCCTGACCTGGTGTGTTGTTTACTTCTGACCTTCCCACCTCAAAAATCCTGTTAAGGATGTGAAAAGGCTTTGGTTCATTACGATAAAGAACCAAAGTGGCAGGCAAGTGTCAGCTGTTTTACTTGAGAAAGTTGATAAATGATTGTTGTGAACGGTGCAGAGGACAGAAACTGGGTAGTGGTGGCAGCTTATTGGGGAAGGGATCCCTCATCTTTCGAGAGGGGGAGTCTCCCTTATTTTGTGCTGCTGTGGGCTATGGGTCCCACAGGCTTCCCAGCCCAAGGCTTTGGTGGGCAGTGGTGCCCCCATACCGTGACACAGGAACAGTAGAAGGACCTTGGGTACTGCAAACTGCAGTGAGCTGAAATCGTATCTGTTCTTGCCAGATATGAAGTCCTTCCTCTATGCTGGTCTCTGGCGAAGCCCAGATACTTTTTTGGCCCCTCTGCTTAGGGTGCTGCAGCTGGTCCCACCCTGCCTGGCACTTCAGGGTGTCCAGCTGAGAGGAAGGGGAACAATCACCCAGCAAGAAAGAATAACTCTCCAGGAAAGGTGAGAGGGTCTCTGGACTGTCTAGGCAAGGGGAGATATTCTGGCAGATATGTAAAAGCTGATGGTAGTGAGGAAGGGAATAACTACTTATGACTACAGGGGAAACAACAATAAACTTACAGGATACAACAGAAGAACCAAGTTAACTATCAACAAAAGTTGTCCAACAAAAAGGACAGATGATCACTAGGAGTTCATCCTTGATGCACAGGTGATTGGGCACCAGCTGAAATGCGAGGCTGTTCCTACCTGTGCACAGGGTGGCCTGACCCCACGGGGCCTCTCTGCAGAGGACAACCTCAGCAGCCTCTCCAGTTCCCTTCTAGCTCCATTTGCTCACCTATGATTTATCAGTGGTCTCACGTGTTCCTGAAGCAGCTGGCATCACCACGGGCCCCACCACTCCTGCCCAAAGCGTCCCTCCTGGATCACCCTTGCACCACTGGCTCGCTCCCAGTGCTGACAGAGTCAGCTTGTTGGCACTCTTGGCTGGGAGTGAGAAATAGCTCCTGCCATCTCCTCCACAAACAACATTGTCTCTTGTCCTGCACAAAAGCAGGAGCCTGGGACAGGTTGGTGAGGCTGAGCTTTAGGGTTCACTCCTGTTAATGAACCACTGCTGTTGGCTCGCCCTTAGGTATAGTCCTCACCCTGGACACATGGAGACGTGCAGCGTAGGGACTGAGAGGAGATTCTTGACACTTGCTTCTTTCTCCTCCATGAAAACTAGGACTGTAATAAAAATTTGGCACCTTCTTAATGCAGTGGCTTGCTTTGGAAAATCTCACAACTTAGTCTGGCTCCAGTACAACCTTTTTTGCTAGTATAGGTTAGGACATGTAGCTTCAATCCTTACTAAAAGTCTAAGAAGCCCTCTAGGTGTAATACTGGGTAGTCAACACTGTGTGATTTTCACAGCTCTGTAAGTGCCCCGGCTGTGTCAGAACATTAAATTATGGCTGATTTGGATTGTATCTGAAGATCACTTTACTCTTCCTGACTACTACTAAATACAGATTAAACAGCTGTTAATTTAGATGTAAAAAAAATATTCAGGACTTAGCACTCAACATCAAAAAATAAGTTTATTCATGAAACAGAGACAATACTTAAAAGGTGCAGAAGAGATCAGAATCATGAATAACACCTGCTGCAAAAATGCATATTTCAAAGGAAATAGATATTCCTAGCAGCTTTCCCAAGCACACATCTCTGTCCCTATAGTTTTTGCAAAGCATTTATTTTACTAACTCCTTGTCTTTGTTTTTACCACATTTTCCCACTCTCTCCAAACAAAGAGTTTACTTATGTTAATTAACAATACAAAGTGATAATGTTAAATATCAACAGAGCTGTATTCATCATAGTGATGTCAAAAGGATGCTGCAGCTTGTAGACTAGCACAATGTAAATAAAAGCAGTTTTTCACTGCTGCTCACAGCTATACCCTTAGCTTCAGTGCAAGTATGCTTGGAATATAAGGCAGTGAGTCAATCTCTCCTTTTCAACCTATTACTGCACCAGAGATGCCTGTGAAACATGTTTAGAAAACAAGTGTCTGTACACTTATATGTAACATCTATTGCTTTAGCAAAAGTGTGTTCTCTGACGTTGCCTGTTCAAGAGCGTTCTCATGTTGTTAAAAAATTTAAGAATGCAGTTCAAAGAGGACAGCTTAAGAGATGTGTATTTAATGTTAACCTGATGGTTATGTTTGCATTGAATCAACTGTCTTATTAGTAGCAGCCAGGTGTAGGTATGATAACAGTATAGTTCATTTAACGTAGAATGCTTATAAAGTTCTTTTTTTTTAATTTTTTTTTTTTTTGCTTATGAAGTTTTTTTTTTTAAAAAAAAAAAAAAAAGAACAATGACAAAATTGAGGCCTTTACGCTGTCTGGATGATTCGTTGCTAGTTAGCGTAATCTCGTCATATCACAGGCGTCACTTGTTAATGAGGCAGAGGAGAGGGGTAGCTGGCCCACCTGCCCACGTACCCAACGTCAAACATCACACCCGTTTGGGTGATGTAGTGAAAAGCCAGCTCCTGGAAGCCTCGGTTATACACCACCAGCAACAACGTTTAGCTGCTTATCCATCCTCGGCATAGTCGTGAGATTTTCTCTCTCATGTTGCAATGTGTTGATTAGGGTGGGTAATACATGGCCTCTAAAAGCTGTACCAATAATTTCTCTACACACACAATTTCGTCTTGCCTTCTTTATCATGTATTCAAATTAATCATTAATTTTCACTAGCAGCTGCCTCAACAAGTTAATAACATCATGCATATTATAAACAGCAATTTTCTTTTCAGTAGCCAGACTATGAATATCATTTTTTCATCAGTATAATTGATAAAATTCTACTTGTCAGTAGCAAAATGTATCACAGATATTGTTTAATTAATTTTCATTCTAGTGTGAAAGATCTAAAATGATAGCTGCATGAAATACCTATATTTGCACCAAGTAAAAGGTTAAAAAAAAAATAGTGATGATGTATAGTGAACAAATCAGTGAGGAATAGGATCCTAGTTGTGGTTATTGCAATTTCTTTTTATGTAACAGAAAACACTTTTTCCACTGATTTCTGAAGGATATGAACCAACTTTCTGCTGTGGCTCATAAATTATAACTTCATATGGTCAGGCTTGGCTATGGCTTGTCATGATGTGGAATTCCTTACTCCAAAGAAATCAAATAGTTTAACTTCATATAGATGATAGCTTTTATTTGAAGACTTTTGAGTAACAGAATCTAGAGCCAACTTGGTTCACAAGCATTACATTGTTCATTTTACAAAGGGATCCAACCAGATGTGCTCTACTACTACATAGGACAGTCCTCCCCAAAAGTTTTACCTTTCAAACCTTTTTCCATCTGCCAACAAACTGTTTTCGCTTTTTGTTTTGATTTTCTTTGATTATTTGTGCTATCCAAATGAATGTTCAAATGCTGTTCACACAATTTTTGCATTAAAAGTATCAGTGGAAATCCTTTTGCATATATGTGGCTGATTTCCCAACATAAGCCTCTTGGTATTCACAGTTTTCATCTTGACTTTCCCCCAGAGGAGGTGTTTTTTTCCAACAGAAGTCATGATTGCCAGTATGAGGAGTTCCAACTCTCTTCATTTATTACAATAAACCATTTTAGTGTCAGTGTGTGATAGTTTAGCTGGATCTGTTCCATTATCCCAATGGGGAATGTGAAATTCAGGGGAACTAACATTAGTAGACAATTTTGCAAAGTTTTTTCTGTAACACGAGTTCTCTGATGTCATTTCAATTTTTCAATATAGTCCAAAGGGTGGATATATGATCTACTAAAACATAAGCAATAAACAAGTCACTTTTGGTATGAATCAGAAAAACTTAGTTCCATACAACTCTACAGGTATTTGCATATGGCTACATCCTACTGATTTTGGTGTTAAACAACGGTGTCACTAAGTAGCCTACAGAGTGAACTTGTAAAGTAGACTGGGGCCTTGAGTTTCAAAGTGATCTAAGGAGGAAGTATTTCTTAATGGCCACAGGATGTTTTATGTGAATTTTTTTTTTAAAGGAGCAAGCTTTCATTTAGCTCATAAAGCTCTTAAGGTCTATATTGGAGTTGGCTTTTTTCCCTTTTTTCTTTTTCTTTTTTTTTTTTTTAATGTTGGGTGTCTTTTTTGCACAGGTCATGAATTACCTCCAGACTGAAAGCTGTATGAAAGCTTTTATTCTTTCCAAAAGTAAAACAGTGGTGCAGTCTCCCAGCGGCATTGGTGGGAGCAATGAAACTAAAGTGTTGTGAGATAGTTTGATAAGTGTTTGTTAGGGTAAGAGTGACCTTGGAGTTTAATGCTTCTTCCTGTGATAAATCCATGCATGTCTGAACTGTTGATAAATGCCTCATTTATTTGTTGATAATGTGTGTATCATACTTATATTGTACTAATCTCCTGCTTCAGAGCTTCTCTTGGTTACTCATAGGAGGCAGGATAAAATTTTCTCCCTTTTTCTTTTTCTTCTTTTTTGTTGTTGTTGTTTTGAAAGGGTGGTGGAAGAGGCAGAAACCCTCTTTTCTGAGGCTCAGCAAAAGAGACACAGGACATGCTGATCCTCCTTTTGACATCTGAGTCTCCAGGTGGCTGGTTGGTGTTCTGCTCGGGGTCGAGTTGCTCATCAGATTGCACATCTTCACTGGGAGCCCCTTCCTTGCACTGAGCCTTGCATGGTCGCTGCATCCAGCTGCAAAGGAGCAATGCATCCGACAACCCTTGAAGGTTTAATAAATGTTTGCTCTGCTTTGTGTTAGCATTCCCTGTGTGCACGTATTGTAATTGTTGAGCTTTACAAGTTCTTGGCACTCTCCAGAGAGCAAAGTTTCTGTCGGTAATTCTTCAACAAAGCATTAAAATGTCTGTTTGAAGATCTATTATAAACCAGACTGCATGTGTTTGTCCATTTTCACTTAACTGGCCAACGGTGTGTAATAATAGTTCAAGATGAAAGATGTTAACTTTACAGATATACACAAGTTGGAGCAATAAAGGCATTAGTCGAGCACTTTGCTGAGGTGCATAAGGTTTCTTTTATGTAAAATCTAAAGCAAAAACTACAAAATGAGAGAGGGATTCTCTGCTCATTTTGGAGCTATCAAAAGCAAAATATTTCAAAGGAGACTAAAACTCTTCAGCAGAAGTGTTTTGCTCCATACCGGTGGGGAAGTATAAATGACAAAAACAAGGTGGTTGCATTGAGGTAGATGAAATGCAGTGAAATTCTATTGAATAAAGAGACAGAAACAACAAAGTGTAGAAAAGCCATGGCTTCAAAGCCAAATTAGAGTAGGCTGAGACTGTAGATGTCATTAAATAAACACTAGCAACACACCAAA
>VXAA01003591.1:680361-744348 GCA_013399115.1 Anseranas semipalmata | reverse complement strand
AAAAAAAAAGAAAGAAAATATGGATGTACAATGAGGCGCAAAAAGTAACAAGGAGTAATAAAGAGGTAGATAACAGAGAAGGGCTGGAATGGTTTGTGAATGCAATTAAAGACTCCAAAGGAATTGCAAGGAAAGTAATGATATAGAATAAAATATGATTCTACCAGATGATGAGCAATAAGAAATGTTTCCAATATGCGAAGAGTAAAAAGACAGGGAAGGAGACTGTGGGCTTTCTAAGGCAAAGACAATAATTTAAAGACAATAGATTCAGCCTCTGCAAGAAAAAAAATTAAATGAATTCTCTGCTTCAATGTTCATAAAGGATATGGAACAGATGCCGAGAGCAGATGTACAGTTTCCAATAGAAGAAAGAGAAACATGCAGAAAATCATTGCTGTAACAGCTGATCAAGAAGTAAAACAATCTAAGCAGTGGGGAGAAAGCCAAAATTAAACAAAGATCCATCTCACATTTCAGAAGAAATCCAAAGAAGAAACATGAGCTTGGGTTGCAAAAGTTAGAATGGGGAAGCAGGGATAGACTGAAGGGATATTAAATAAGGATAGTAAATTTAATGTCCCCAGATCCTCATCACTGAAATTGGAAAGAAAGTAGTAGTATGNGGGGGGGGGGGTCTTATAGAGGTCTTGAGGTGTTATGATAATACAAGCATCTGCTTAAAGAGAGAAAAATAAAAATTTGGTTTTATTTCCTCTGAAACCTCCATTTTGTGACTCATAGCTTTCTGGATAGTGTCTTTCCTGTACTGGACTAGATGCAGATCAAATGCATCATAAAATAATTGTTGTTTTCCATTTCAGTATGTTCCCAGCCATTCAGCATTGTGTTTTCAGGATGAAGGAGGACATTTTTCCCTTGTGTTCTTGTGTTTCATAGGATTTTTAACAATAAATATGAGCTGGTAGCTGAGGGGAATTCTGATTTGCAGAGTGACCATCATAACAGTAAAGCATCATGAACTAAAATTAAACTTGAGGTTTGGGCTCATTTCCAGTGGCAGGATCCCATTACTGGCGATGAAAAGAAGGAAGCAGAGTAAATCAGAACAAAGTGATCCAAACTGCTAGAGAGCCAAGGCTGTACAAAACCTTATAGATTAGGTGGGGACAGTTTTAATGTTTTGATTTGGAGCACTGTCAAGTTAAAAAGAGCACTGATGCAAAGTTTCTGGAAAAATACTTTCTTGTCAGAAAACACTCAAGCTATCTTGACTGTGCACGTCAGCAGTACCTGGCTTAACTCTGAGGGATTGTTTTGAATTTCTTTGGAAAACAGCCAAAATACTTCAAGGAGTTAACATAAATTCATAACTCATCAAGAGAAAAATAAGGTGCATTATGACATTTATTGCAAAAAAAAGTGTCAGCTGCATGTACAATGCCTTCTGAAATGATTTAATGTATTAACTTTATCTTCCAAAAGATGTCAAAGGTGAGAACAGAGTATGGAGAAAATGTTGCCAGATGACATCTCTGAAGGCAATGGATTACATAGGTGTGAAAGCAGTGTTTGGCTGGAGGATAATTTTGAATACAAACTTCAGGTCATGTTCCCAAGAAGTGGGCAGAGTAAGGGCTTGGGCATGTTTGTGAAACAAAGAGTAGAGACGTTTTTCCAAACTTTGGCCAGTTTCAAGGGCTGACAAGTAGAAACCATTTATGGCAAATGAGAATCCACCCAGAGAAAGGATAACACCATGGCCACTTTTGTAAACAAGTTTTGAAAGAAAGTTGAGAGGGAATAAAAATAAGATTTAAGAGGGAGGGAGAGTATCATCAAAGTAAGTACTATGTGGGAGGAAGTCGTGTTGGTCTATTTGTTCAAAGTGCAATAACTCCCTATCATTTCCTGCACTTTATTAATAACTACTCTTCTGTTTAAAAATATTTTATTCCCTTTCATAGTTGGGGATGACTCATCAGCTCCTTTTTTTCGTTGTTAAAGATGATGTCTTCCAGTCTCAGCCACCAGAACAGTGTCCCCAGAGAGAAGAAGGATGTTAAACCAACAATATGTCCCATTTGTTCTCCCAGATCCACCAGTAGAATTATTATCATGAATTTTAGTAGGCAGCTAAACATCTATGGTTATGAAAAAGAAATCAGAAAGCAACACCATACTCAAAGCTGATAGAAAAGAGATGAATCTATCAGAAATAATAGGGTTCCTGCTGCATCTCCTGAAGATGTGGTGTTATCTCACAGCCAAGGAATTGCACTGTTTGGCCTGTTATTGCTCTCAGCATTCATGAATAAGTAAACTTAGGGAGACCTCATGCTTTTTTCCAGCAGGGTGGTGGGTAGGGTATGCAGAGACCCCCATATCCAAGGAGCAGGAACAGTGCAAGGGGACAGGAGCTCCAGCTTTCAAATAGCCCAGTGCTTCTGCCTTGGTCCCTGCCAGCTGGATGAAGGGTTTAGTGATGGCCTGGCCCGTTTGAGTCTGTAAGCCCAAACGAATGGGGGAAACACTGTTTCCTGTTTATGGTCAGGAGAATGATGTGGGGCCAACACAAGGAGATAGCAATATGGTAGGAGCCTGTAGTTTTGGGAGCATGCTCAGGGTAGATGAAGGCCAGCATGTTTGGATAGAGAAGAGCCATATCCACAATGCATTTTTTTACCCTTGGTAATTGGTACACTGATGTTTTTGCCTTTTTTGAGAGGCAGAGAACTAGGAGACAGGCCTTGCTGCTGTGTCCTACCCCTGCCAGGGGGAAGAGAGTGCTCAGTCCTCCTGCCTGGAGCCAAAAGCCTATGGCTGGGAGGGGAAGCTGGTTACAAATGGTTCTTCTCAATGATGGAATCACAGAATCACAGAATATCCCGAGTTGGAAGGGACCCATAAGGATCATCGAGTCCAACTCCTGACACTGCACAGGTCTACCCAAAATTTTAGACCATGTGACTAAGTGCACAGTCCAAATGCCTCTTAAATTCAGACAGGCTTGGTGCAGTGACTACTTCCCTGGGGAGCCTGTTCCAGTGTGCAACCACCCTCTCAGTGAAGAACCTCTTCCTAATGTCCAACCTAAACCTCCCCTGCCTCAGCTTGACACCATTGCCGTGGGTTCTATCACTGGTGATTACGGACAATAGGTCGGCGCCTGGCCCTCCACTCCCCCTCGCAAGGAAGTTGTAGACTGTGTAGTGTAGATGGAAAATGTTGTCTTCCCACAACCCTTAATTCCTTTATTTCTGTTCTCTTCATTATCCCATGCCCCAGTGCAGAAAGTGATGCAAAGTAGTTTTGTCACATGTTGTTACCACAGACGATGGTATAAGACTGCCAGATTTTCTCCTACTGTGAGGTCTTTTAGTCAGGCCCAATGGAAACCAGAAATGTCATCATGGCAAAAAGGTGATGTAAGGACAGTCTTCTAACTGCTGGGTTTCAGGCAGAGAGGCTGTTTAAGTGTAAAAGGGTTAGTTTATCATTCTACATAAGACAGTGATATTTTAACTTGAAAGCAACCCTTTTTGTATGATATTGACATTATTTTCCAACTTGTTGCCTGTGCCAGTATCAGTGCTGTAAGTAGAGCAAATTGGGCATAGGGGATGATGCCTCACCAGTTTTATTGCTTGAAGTCTATGAGAAAGGAAAATGTGGTGGAGTCTCCATTTTTTGAGGTCTCTGTTTCAATGTACCAAGACAATAACTCCCTGAGAGATAGTCTATACTTCAAGTATGTTTTATGATCTGAAGACAGAATTATTGGCTTGGTTTCTTTAGACTGTGCGGTGCAGGACATCAAAGAAGGTGTTCATAATTGTCTTCTAGGAACCTGACCAATGCCAATGTTACAAATTCAACATTAATAACCATTATTTACCACCCAAGAAGGCACTAATATAGTAAAAAAAAAAAAAAGTGACATACAGTGTAAAGTGAAATAGGGGAAAAAATGACTGCTTTCCAAGTGCAAAATTTACTTCAGAGTAATTATGAAGAATACTATGCCTCGTTTAATCCTTGCCAGACCTCCTGGTGAGCATATAAACATATTCATGCTATTAATGTTCCCACTAAGAAGCCATTGGACTACATAGAAATTTTCGATATAGAGGTAGGTGGAAATGAAGCCTCATTCTTTATGGTGGTAAGAACCAAAGTCCTACTGCAGGAAAGCTACAGTCCCACTTGGAGCAATGTGGACCAAGCTCATGCATGACCCTGCAAGAAGATTCTTGAAGAAGCCGATCCATTTCTTTCTTCACCTTAGTTATATGATTGTGCATAGCTTGGAAAAAGAAACTGAAGCCACCTGTCTTCTCCTCATCTACAAAACCATGTGTAAGCTTCTTCAGGATATCAAACAATGTATTTTTTTGTTTAAAATCTGAACATTCCTTCTATTCAAATCTAAAGACAATGGACTTTATCTTCGAAGAACTCATGGGGCCCTCGAATGTCAGATCTGTAACCCTGTGGAACAGATCCTCATAACTCTCTATTGTTTTTCACCAGATGAAGATCTTCCATAGAAGCTACATAAATAGCCCATTCATAAAAGTACAAAAACACATTGTACCAAGACAATAGCCCTGCAAGGCCAGCAGCATCCCTGGTGAAGTGAGCAGAGTTAAACATGAGAAGAATTTGCTTCTCCCCTTCTCAGGCTCCAGTGCAGAATCCCAATAACCATTGTTTCTGTCTCATCTCCATTTCTATCACCATTTCATAAAGACTGGCAAACAAAGATCAAAAGCAAAGGCTTTAGCTACCTGGAGATCTCCTGTGTTCATGGTGCAAAATGTACTATGGTAACATACAGTGAAATAGAGTCTATTATCTACTCATCTTTAAGAGGAATTCTTAAGAGACATTTCTTTAATGTTTCAGCTTTAGTAAAATTATTGATTTCACTATTCATGTTCGAGTTTCCTATTTTTTTTTCTGGTTCAGGTCTGGCTGCTTTCTATCTATACTATACATGTACAGAAGGGAAACAAATGGAGCAGTGATGTTAACAGGTGCTGAAACCTGATGCAGGAATTGCTGGGTGCAGTTCCTTGGTCTGTGTTTATGGCACTGCCGTAGCACCAGGGCAGTACTGAGGGATTAACAAATTTAAGCCAAGAGTGGGTTTCCTCATAATATCGCATGCACAGGAGCTAACATTCAGATATGTTTAGCTTTCCCTCTTCCAGTATGTATTCTGCTCAGCTTAAAAATTGAGGACACACTGAATTGTTCATCACAAGATGTATTTTAAGCCTACATTTGGTCACAACAAGTAGTCCTTTGGTCCTTATTTGAAAAGAATTAAATGTGGAAAATATAACGAGGACATGGATGGAGTTCGTTCTTCACTCTCATATTCACATATCTCTAGGTCCTTTGCCTCTTTCTTGGGCATATAATGTAGCATTTATTATGGCACGATGCACCTGTGCCACATCACTGAGCATATCATGGCAGCCCACTCTGGTGACTTCTCCGCAGGCCTTTTCTTAAAGTCAGCACCAGCCCAGCCTTTACATGGAGCAGAAAACTCCTTCTACCTGATTAGGCACAAATGCAAGTGAGCAGAGGGAGGCCAAGGATTCTCTAGTTAAAAGGTTGATTAGCTTGCCTTAAAATAAACTTAAATTGAACCAAGGGTGAATGATCTGGAAAATAACGAAACGCATCTAATTAGAGTGGAAATGGAACAAACTGTGCTCTGCCTTTTTGGCTTCATTTTACATGTTAATGAAAAGTGATAAGCATTCTGCCTGGTATTGTTAAAGAGCTCATGTGGATGAGCCTCTTGTCTTTGGCCAGTTGCTGCTATCGTTTACACTGACATAAACAAAAAGAGCCTTCCTTGGCGTGGATCCAAAGAGCAGAGATGTGAAGCAAACCAGCCTGTCTTACATCACATCAGCCAGAGCACAAACCTCGAGAAGCCCACGCTTTTTTTTACTCCTTCACATTACAGCCAGGTCTTTTTGACCTCTCTCCTTAACCTTAAATTAAATTTGCCTTTGGCTTTTCTGGACTGGAGGGTCAATTTACAAAACATTTGGAGCTACTCAGTTCCCACCATTATAGAGTTCAGAGAATGTCATCTCACAGCAGTACTAGAGATCCCAGCTTCGGACATCTGCCCGTCATTGTGTATGTATGCTGTACATTGGCTGTGTTAAGTGCCTTAACTCGCATGGTTTAACCTGTGGCAGCTTCTAATCCTCAAAGTACGCCAAGGCTGCAAGAGGAAGCATTGCAGAAGTCTCCGGGGAAGACCTGGGTTTGCAAAGCAGCTCTGGATGAGAAAAGGAGGCATTGAAATGTGCTGATGTAACCGGAATGTAATGAAAATTGTAATATCATTACGGGGTGCTGGTTAAATTATCCAGTTATTTCAACATCGTACTGTAGATTTCTTTGGTGTCCTCTAACCCCCTATTCTGGACAGAATAGCTTTAAAGAAATGAAGGTGCTGCACAACAGATGCTTGTGATTCGATAAATGTCAGTCTCTCCTGCAAATACCCCTTAGCTACTCAGCTAAGGACAAGATATTAATTTCCAAGTATAAACTGAAACAGTTCTTTCCCGATTTTAATCCTAAAATTATGTTCTGTAGCTGCTGTATATTGCACTTACTACCTTGAAGGCTTGGTGTTTCAGTAACTGAATGTCAAGGACGTACCTGATTTTACCTCTGAGGCTGGGTTGTCCCCTCACCAAGTACATAGCGGTGTAACATCCAGGACAAGGCAAGAACTAGGCTCTGACTGCTGATTTCACTTCGTTCTTGGTCCAAAGAGGAATTACTCAGAGCCAGCTCCCTGCCTTGATGCATCCTGTGAAGCTGACCCGTAGTTGGGGGCCTGAGCCAAGATTTTGTCCCTCCTAATCTGCCCACTCAGGTGAGAGGTACGGTGCCAGGTACAGTGTCTAGCAAAGGGCTGAGCAACCCCTAGAAAGGTACCAAGTGTGGTCTTAAAAGCATTAAGGTTCTCAAATGAAAGGTGTTGGGAGTAGACAAATTATGAGGTCTTTTTTTTTTTTTTTTTTTTTTTTTTTTTTTTTTTTTTGTCTGAGGTGGTTTGACCTTCTGACTGCAGAGGTTTGTGGGCTGTGCAGCTGTACATGGCTGGGATGTCAACACTGGCACACGCAGCTGCCAACATTGCTCAGAGGTCAAGCTCCCGAAATTACAAGACAGTCCAAGAGAAGAAGGAAAAAAAAACTAAAGCATGGAAAAGGAAGGGCGGGGGGGGGGAGGAGACTGAAGTTTAAATATTTATGGCAGATCCCAAATTATGGTGAGAGGTGTTAGTCTCTCCATAGTTGAGATCAAAGACAGGGTTCGACCATTAAGCAGGCTTCATTCCCAACTCCACCCTCAGCTTCAGCAAGGCCAAACCAATTCTCCTAAAGCTTGACAGAGCAGACCTATCCCAGGGTAGAATTTTTCCAGCATGCTGGGAAAAAAATCTGGCAATGCCTCCGGACAGCTTCAGCCATCAAAACACTTAGGGGCCTCTCGCATTTTTGTAAGATTTTCCTATGATTCCTTGTTTGGTTTTCTTTTTTTAGATTTTGTCCTGCCTTTAAAATGACAAATCCTAAATGTGTTTGCTTTACTTCTCTCTTTCTAAAACAGTTCTCAACTTGGGTAGCAAAGAGATGCTACCCCACAGAAGAGGCTCTGTGGAAGGTGGGTATCCGATGGCCAGGTACCAGCATGCAGCTCACGTTTGGCTCTGTCATTCCTGGCACAGGTGAAAATTCTTTGGAGGTTGAGGGACATCGCTATATCCCCTTCCTGCTCCCTCCATCCTAGTGTACGTTATCCCACCTCCAGTTAAGAGCTTAAAGCAGGAATGTCCTTCTGAGGGGTTAGGAGAGCATCTCAGGATGCTGCTTAGAAATGCAGCTCCAAAAAGAATGAAAAGGTTATGAACAATTTGTCAGCAAGTGGTATTTTTTATCTATATGGAAATGAAGACTTTGAAATACAGACTGTATTTCTGCATTAACTCAATGTGAATGATATCATACCCTTGAATTAAATCACTGGGGATGATAATGGTAAATCTAGCTTTATATTGATAGTGTCATCTTACAGTTCCTGCTCTATATCTCCTTCACCATGACAGCGTGGCAGTGAAACTCCAGCCATCAATGTTCCAGCATCCATGTCATTTAATGCAACCAGCTCAAGTCTTATAGAATAGATGGCTCAATCCTGAACAGATTAACTCCCTCTGAGAAACTATAGAAAGGCGATTTATTTTCCCCTGGATATGCACGCAAATGCACAGTCACACAAAAAGGTGACTGACATGCACATTAAGGAGAATATATGTCCTGAAAAATCCCTCACCACATCCAAAAAGCTGCAGAGCGGAACAACAAAGTGGCAGTGGGAAACTGATCCCAGCTCATGGGGATTTCGTTAGGCTAAATGATATTTATCTATGTTCATTTATCTAGAGTCCTATTCCTGGTTTCTGTGGAATAAAAGAGGTGACTCACTTGATGGGATTTGTCTTTCAAATGCTATTAAACTTCTGGAAAGTTCATAAAATTAAACTCTTACTAATGTCTCTTTTTTATGTGTACAAATTTACAAGATTAAGCAGCAGATTCCTGAAGACAGACTAGAGACCTAGAATACAGAACAATATCACATGAATTACTGCATTTCAGCTCCATTTAATAATAACCCATTTTTCTAAGCCAATGCAACATAGTTTTTCTAAACCACTAACAAATTTATTCTCTCATAATGAAAATCTAGATGTCCTGATAAAGGGTTTGATGCAAAACTGAGGGAAGCCAACGATAATCTTTCCATTGATCTCAGTATGTGTGGATAGAGACCCTGAAATAAAAGTTAATGTGCATCACGAGAAATAGTGGGATGGAAATTAAGTATCATAGATAAGTCCATTGCCTAAAACTGCTGCAGGAATAGTATTTGTCTGATATTTCCTTGTGGTTACATTTTAAAATATATTCTCTGCATGGTTAGAGCAAGCATTTTCTTTAAGTGAAAAAAATGAAGCTGGTCCAAATTCTGTGTTTGAATTCTGATGGCATTTTCATTTTTATGCCCTTCTCAAGAGCTTGTCTGGAAAAACAGGAGATTTTGCTGAAGTGATAAGGAAATTTATACATTCAGAACGGATCTGTACCATTATGACTTTAACATGTAGTGCTGCAGCAATAAAATTTATGATGCTCTTCTTCATTACTTTAATGGGGCATTGCCAGTCTCGCTGTGTATTTGCAAAAGTCTTAACAGATAATGATTTTAAAAAGTATTGAGGTACAGCTGCCAGCACACCAACACACAAATGGCCATAACACCAATTAGCTTCGCAGGATTTAATCATTATGTTGAATCAAAGGCAAAACTGAATCACAGGCCAGTTTTCTGCTCCAGTTTGTGAGGGAAGTCAAGGGAACACGTTTCTTCTGGACACATCTCCTGTTAGCGTTCCTCCCCTTACATTTCCACTGCTGGCATAATCCCAGCAATTAAACCGAGCCTCCTGATAAGATTTACTATTTTTAATCCAGCTTGTTAAAGGGCATAAGTGTTTTCACTAATCCACCTCTGGCATGCCTGGTTTTCCAAGCATAGCTCTTCTTCTGAAGGGAGCAAGGATGCTTTGATGGTGCCCAGGACAGGGCACTGTCATGTGGGATGGGTGGGATCTCCTGTGCTGCCTCTCCACGAACTCTTCCGTGTTCAACCTTCATGGAGCAAGTGTGTCTGTTTGGGGGAGAATGGCAAAGCTTAGAGGGATGTTGTTTGTTCTGGCTGGTAGGAGCCAGGAAGTGAAGGTGGGTAGGTCTGACCAGTGTCAGAGCTCAGGGGAAGAGCCGCGATGATCAGTTTTGGAATTTCCTCTCTTGACAAATTATCCTCCTGTGACAAACACACCACATTTTTAACTTCAAGAAGGCTAATGCTGAAAATTATTTCTTGTTCATGTTTCAGTGGAAAGTTGAAAAGAAGCATGAAAAAAAAATTGTAAGAAAGAGATCTGATGCATTTGCAAATGGCTGCACACTTGCATTTTGCCAGAGGGATGCTGCTGTTGGTTAAAGGGTAGAACTCACATTCTCCTGAAAGGGAGCAAGATCTGAAATCTTCTGTCCCTTCTATTTCACTGCCAAGAGATGTGCCAAACCCAGGAGATAGTTTGTTCAGTGTTAGGCCAGCTGTCCACACTACTGAAATAGAGAATCATAGGTAGAGACACAGCACAGGACAACATGTAGCTGTGTCTGCAAGAGAGCTGTGCACCTCATTTACAGCAGAGAGATGTAGGGGGGACATTCCCAGTGCTCCCATCTGCTCTTTTTAAGTATATGGATTTTTAAGTATTCCAGACAGGTGCAATGACTGCTGCCATTTTTATTTCGCCTAAAATGTGAATCAAAGAACAAGTAGCAATTCTTCTACTTCTCTTGAGAAGGGAAATTGCTGCCCATTGATCTCTTCAGCTTCCCCTGTCTGCTGTCTAGAGTGAAGGGAGAAACTGGGCATAATTTGGTGTAATTTGTCCCATAGAAAATAGACTGGCAGAGGGAGTTTTAGCTCCTGAGAAGAGGCAGGAGGAAGGTACCAGCTCATGTGAGTATGCAAACAAAGCTACTCTGTGCACTGGCTTAGCACCATGCACCTCCAGCCCTAACGGCCTTTAAGAACTGCCTTTGGCAGAAAGTTGAATCAGCCACTGAAGGCTGCTTCTGATTTTTCAAAGCATGGGATCCAGACATAGCCTACCAGCTTCTGTGAGCTCCCTGTTTCAGCAGCTTTGTGTTTGTAAGATTTCAAGGGCTGGTCTGCTAACCATTGCCTCAGTTGCCTCGCCTTGAAGGTCAGATGCTTATTCACAGGCCATGGTGAAGTCATTAGTTATGAATTTCCATCAGGCTGGACTGCAGTCAAACCAGCTCCCCTGACCTCGGTGTTTACCTGAGCAGTGTCTCTTGGCTGATATCGAGCCAAAGGCATGGAGTGGTGCCAGGACACCGGTCTGCCACGGCTCAGCCCTCTCTGAGGGCATCCCTCAGCAGCTGCTGACCAGATCTCAAGAAACAACCTTCAGTGTGCTTTCTCAGCTGCTCCCATACCTGGCTGGCCAGCTAAGGCAGAAAACTATTCATTAATTTAGCTTCCAGCTCAGGTATGAAAGGGAAGGTTTGATGGGTGAGCTCACTGCCTTAATATGCTCAGCTGTATGGGCTGGTTTAAGGCATGTGTTTTGGTAAGGTCCAGAGACCATTTTTTCCTGTCTAATAAAGCAGATAAATGAATTATTTTCTTCAAAATCTTTTATGCAATCCATGTCTTTTCCTCTGGAAGAGATGAGATTTTTTTATATCATCCTCATTCACTTGGATGCATTTGATACAAAGACTGGCAGCTGTACCTCCCCGTTGAGTGTACAAGTGCAACGTCCTTGGGCTGCTTGATTCCTTTTCTGTCAAGGGACAGCGGCTACACGTGAGGTTCTGAACAATAGGACTTTGCTGATTTACATTAGCTGGAAGATCCTGAAGGAAAAAAAAAAAAATGATACTGTGGGTTACACTCAGTAGCTCCTCTCCAGTCTCACACCTTGCAATTTCTTCTTAATATTAATTCTTCATCAACACATCCACTTCAGTATATGGTACCACCAGAGGATGAAGGCTGTCTTGAAATAAATGCTGCAAAAATATTGAAAGCAAAGGAACTCCCAATCCAACCATAAAACCTGACATGAAATTGAGATAAAATAGCCTGGCAGCTTCCTGCCCAAGCCTGGGATCCAGCAACACTTCTGGAGAGAAGAAGGCCCCTCCAAAATGCACATTTTGAAGCAGCAGCCCTCAGACAGGTAGAAAGTGAGCATTAATTTGTGGATTGCAATATCCACTGAGGTTAGAGTGAAGACTCAGCTCTTTTATGCACTCATGTTGCAAAGAGCAAGTGTTGCTTTCATTTGCAAACCCACAAATCCCATGTGAAGTATTATTTCTCTGTTTTTCAGTGCTAAGAAACGAGTCTATATAAAAGCTCTCAGAAATATTGCTCTAAGGATTCTGTAATTCATTGTAACTCCCAGCCCTAATAACTACAAGGTGATTTTTCATATTTTCTAAAATTGGCAAGCTAATATTTCTTGAATCAGTCAGAAAAGAAATACTGCTCTGTCCTTTGCTTATCCTTTCCTCATCAACAAGTGCAATTACAAAAACATATTTCCTCAGTTCAGGACTTTAGGACTCTGTCAGAGTCATTTTCCCATTCTCCAGAACTAAATCTGAATCCTATTACACCAGGGAAATGTCAACTGATTCATCTTCCACCCCTGATGGCCACAACTTCCATTTCTGCCTATCAAATATACTTCATAGCTGGAATGGATGAAAAGCAAAGATATTCTTACAAGCCTAAAGCTGGAAGACATTCATACTGAGGAGATAAACTAGCAACACAACGGCTTCAACTCTTCCCAGGGAGCAGAGCATCAGCTCCAGAAATGAACAACCATGTGCTTATCAGAGGTTCTGGCTGTGTACCATCTACTGCCATGTTATTTAACAGCTCAAAGGCTTACCTGAGCGGGGAGGCAGCCACGTGTGAGTGGGGACCATATGTACAGAAGTCATGAATGTATCATGCAAGAAAAATGGTATTCTGAAGCCAAAAAGCGTAAGCCCTTTCTCCACAAAGGTTATGGATATTTTTAATTCCAAAGCCGTGTGCCAGGGCTGCAATAATTGATGCTAGAGTTTGACAAGCCAAATCAATAATTAATGGTCAGTTTGTTAGTCTTGAACTGAACAACCGCAGCAGAAGTTAAATCCATTCATACTGTGTTATAGGATGGGTGTGCTTTTAAAAAGATGAGCAGAAATTGGCAGGATGCTTTACAAGAGGTTCAGAAGGGAGCTGGATATTTTGAACCCTTTAATAACAGTTTAATTTAATTTAAGGCAAGCCACATAATCAGGTTACTACAAGCACAGGGTGGCTCGTCTGTGGAGTGGTGCGCGATGGACCTAGCCCATGGGTTTTGTGTCAGTGCACAACCACTACCGCACTTCCCTGGCAAAAAGCTCCATTTCTCACAGCTCTCTTATACATTAAGAAGGACTTGGGGGTCCTGCTGGACGAGAAGCTGGACATGAGCCAGCAGTGCGCGCTTGCGGCCCGGAAGGCCAACTGTGTCCTGGGCTGCATTAAAAAAGGGGTGGCCAGCAGGGAGAGGGAGGTGATTGTCCCCCTCTACTCTGCTCTGGTGAGACCCCACCTGGAATACTGCGTGCAGGCCTGGGGCCCCCAGCACAAGAAGGATGTGGAGCTCTTGGAACGGGTCCAGAGGAGGGCCACTAAGATGATCAGAGGGCTGGAACACCTCTCCTATGAAGAAAGGTTGAGGGAACTGGGCTTGTTTAGCTTGGAGAAGAGAAGGCTCCAGGGAGACCTCCTTGCAGCCTTCCAGTACTTGAAGGGAGCGTATAAACAGGAGGGGGAACGCCTGTTCACACACGTTGATAGTGATAGGACAAGGGGGAATGGTTTCAAACTAAGACAGGGGAGATTTAGGTTGGATATTAGGAGGAAGTTTTTCACTCAGAGGGTGGTGAGGCACTGGAACAGGTTGCCCAGAGAGGCTGTGGATGCCCCATCCCTGGAGGCATTCAAGGCCAGGCTGGATGTGGTGCTGGGCAGCCTGCTCTAGTAGTTGGCAACCCTGCCCAGAGCAGGGGGGTTGAAACCAGATGATCTTTAAGGTCCTTTTCAACCCAGGCCATTCTATGATTCTATGATTAAACACCTCCTTCCGGACATGCAAAACCATGGTTGATTTTTTGTCCTTGAGCTGTTGGGAAGTCCAGTTGCAACGCTAGAATTAAAAGAAGAACCCATGCAGGCAGTGCTGAGTGAGACAGTAACGCTGTAACGCCAAGCACACCAGTCCCGCCTGGTGGGAGTCAAGGGCTGGTGGGACACCAGCCTTTTAGAAGATCTTCAGCCTCATCTGGAGCATGCCTTTGCCTGAGAGGACCTCACCACCCAAGATCTTATCTGCTGTTTCCAACCCTGACAAAACACAGGCTGGTGGATCTGCAACCAGTATCACACCTGCAATGTTGCTGATCCCACGCATAAAGGAATGGGGAGTGAATCCCCAAGTGTTCATGCAGGGAAATTATCTTGCATCAGCAGCAGACTCCTGCTGTGTGCAAGCAGGTCAGGATTTGACTAATTTATTGCAATACGTTACAGCTGCAGCAGTGATAAGGTAATGTGGCAAATGCATTATTAACAGTAGCCCATGGTTAATTCATCGTATTGTGGTACTGCTGATGGCATATTTTGCTCGGGGATGGCTTTGTGAGCACTGACCCATCATTTTGTGACAACTGTGGTTTAAAGTGATGACACAGGCTGTCCCATCAAATGGGGGGCAGCCACCAGGCATTCACATTTTTACCAAGTGAATATACAGCCAGAGGAATAAGAGCAAGGTGCAGACTTTTTATGGTCTATGCAGGAATTTACGCCTTTTGCTGAAAAAATTTTCAACATAGCCAAAGGTTAATATATGCATTTCTGTGCCTGTAATTAACACTTCTGTCTTGCAGTACTTCACCTTCTTATATTAGCGTCGCTCTTGTCCATTTGTCACAGTAGTTGGCATTTCCCTGATTTTTTTTTATATCTTCTCACATTTACAGCACAGATTTTCTGCCCTGCATACGGGTACGTGCAACCCCTGCCCAAGTCTCGTTTTTAGAGCCCAAGCTGACTTCCCAGTCTCTGCTTCAGCAGCGCCTTGCTAGATATTACCCCAAACTGGCACAGAGTGTGTATGTACAATGTGTTATTAATGAGGGATTTCTTTCATTAGTACTCTGTTGTCAAACTCCTCTTTTTTTGCCTCCTAGGTTTCTCTGCGATGTTGAGCTCAGTGTTTTCCATGGGTTTACCATGCAAAACGGCCCCATGCTGGGACTCCGGTTGGTCACCTCGGCAGGTGCTGCCGGTGCTGCACGGTGCTGCAGAGGGAGGCCGGGGCTGTCATCGGAGCGAATTGAAGGGGAAAATAATCTAGATTTCAGACACCATGCTGGTGAACACGGTGAGGAGCTTCAAAGTAAAAATACTGGGACAGATAGGGAAAATAGACCTTTTCTGTTGTAGTTTTCTGAATTATTCTTTCACCATCATAAAAAAAATATAAGGAAGGAAAAGTCTTTTGAAAGAATCAAAGGAAATAAACACCGACCGAACTGCCTTGACTCCAGTTCCAGACTCAGAATTTTTAATAATTTTAACACATCAGAAATGCCTGTAATTCTCTGGAAACCCCAGTGCCTTGCTGCTCTTTGTCTTTCATTTCACCCTGACGATAGATGAGTGAGAGCCTGTGTTTTTCTTTTTCCAGCATAAGACAAAACTTCTCTAAACAAGGAGGAATATCCAGGTCAATAAAGCAGGAACAGGCTGCACCATGGAAAATCCCTGTCAGCTGGCTTTCCAGAGAGGTGAGGAACCAAAGGTCTTTTTCCCTGCCAGGAATTCCTGTCTCCCAGAGACACTCAACCAGTTTGAAAAGACCAGCAGAAAAGTCTCCAAAAAAAAGTTGTTTTTTTTTTTCCCCATGGGAAAAGAGACGGTTGCATTCTCTTCCTCTTACAAAAACCTACATTTTCTTAACTGGAAGTTGGATGTGTGTTCAGTGTCCTACAAATCAGTTTGTATTTCATTCTCTCTCTTTGTTCCCCAGCCAGTGAAAGGGCTGATTTTTTATTTCTATTTCACAAGGGTGGGTGATGATGTTTTACTGGCCTTGGGAAGCAGTTAGCACAAGGAGCCCCACTGGAACATCCTGCCCTGAGCAACTGCCTGCTCATGGCAGGTATTTGTGGGCTGGCTCCCATCGACAGCACCGAGCCAAGATGTAGTCAGTCGTAAAATATGATCATTTGGTCTGTTGTTTCCCTAAACTGACTGTCTTAAGGCAAAAATCCTTCAGCAGGTATTTTAGCCAGGCACTAATGATATTTTATCCCATTTGAGTAATCCCACTCCCAGGCATAAAAGCCTGAGGTATCTCAGTAGCAGCTCTCTGGCATGCTCAGGCAGCCAAGTCCAGCCCTTTTTGTTCTGTTCTGCTCTTGGAAGTACTGGATGTATTCAAAAACATTATGACAATTGCACCGCACAGAAAAAGTAAAAAAATCACAATAATGAAGGGTATGTGGGAGGGAGCCATGATTTCCTAGGAAAATTGTTTCAAGTTCATGTGCATAAAAAAAGGGCACTTTTTATTCTAAGCATAACTGACAAAAAATGTGAGGAGGTAAAGCTGGGACAAATATTTTGCTTTTACTGAATGGTGACAGCTTTTCCACTTTTTTTTTTTTCCTGGACAAGCTCTGTGTAGAACAACTTGTAAAAATCATTTTATCTTCCCTTTTCATTAGAGCCAGAAGAATCCTGATTAAATTACAGGAAAAAAAAAAAAAAAACAGGTAAAACAGCACCTTGTCCAGGAACGTGCAGTGAAAATAATGTCAGGCTAATTCAGTAAACACATTTATTTAAGTTCCAGGTATTTTTCTAAATTTTAACAGTGGACAAGGTGAGCATATTTATTTGAGGAGCTGATGCTGCCACCCTCCCTTAGCTGGCATCTAAGAAATTGCACATAATTACTGGAAAAATACAAGATGGGAAGGGACTCTTCTGCCTCTGATTGAAAATTATTTTTTCTTTTTTCCTTTTTACCCTGTCTATGTTGTATAAGCTTGTTGCTGGCCTCATATTTGCCACAAAAGGAGTTTATCACTTAGCTTATGGTGTTTCCTTCACCAGTCAATGTCAGCCAGACTTGTCGTGCATTTCAGCCCCTGAGGGATCAGATATTTAGAAACTCTGGCTGGGCAAGTGCTAACAATTTGTGCTGGGGTGAATGTCCCTGGCAGGAGGCTCAGCAAGAAGAGCTGCAGTCCCTGACACGGGCAGCAATGCGGTAGGGAGGCTGAGGTGCTGGTACTATTGGGTTGCAAGGAGCAGCTTCAAACAACAAACCGCTCTGCCGGGTTCAAGTATTGGTCACTGGGATGGAGTCTGAACAAGCAGGTGCCTCCAAAAACAATGGGATTTCCCCTTTGGGCAGGGAGAGCAGCCAGAGCCACGAGAGGTGGCCTGGCAGGAGAAGAGGCTCCCAGATGTGCCCTCCACTGAGCTTTCTCCTTTTGCTCTATTTTATTTTAGCTTTTTTTATGACACTGGCAGCCGTAATAAAATATGCAAAAGCATGAATTCCCCGGGCAGCGCGAGTTGAAGCAGCTTTGCATAAGGGCCAGGAAAGGGCAGGACCTCCTCCATGACGGGCAGGCACGGGGGATGCGCGGACAACCTACCTCTCTGAAGCAGGGCAGCCACAAAACACCACGGCAAATCCCACCAGGCACTCCTGAGACCCCTAGACACTGCAAATTAGGAACAAGGAGACAAGCAGATTGAAGAGTTCATTGCAATAGCAAGAACAGGGAGACTGTTTTCAAGTGGAATGTTGTCAAGTGTTTACCAAAATGCAAGTTGGAATATTATTTCAAAAATTCAGCCAACCCTAACGTTACCCAAGACTCACTGAGGGCAAGTGGGATGTGAAATAATTTTTACTCTATATTAGAAGTGGATGTAGACTGCCTGACTTTATCAGGCAAATTAATTACATGCTAGCCCAAGTCAGATAAGGTAACTGCATTTTCTATTGTTTGACATTTTTACCAGAAGGTGGATGTCAACCAGTTATTTTAAAATATTCCCACTCTTCCATAAGCTTCCAAATGGATGCCTTAGCTTTGAATTTGAAGTACAAACAGCTCAAAACAAAGCAGTAAACACCAGTTTCTCAGTGCAGTGATGCCTTGTGGGCCATCTGAAGTGCAGGTGCTTTATCAGTGGTGGAAGATGTGTTCTGTTAGCAGCCTAAGAGGGCCATCGCTCTGGGGTAATTACAGATAAAAGCCCCGAATGCTGGGTACATTCAATAATTGATCCATATTGGAGAGTGTTTTGTTTAATAACCTGCCACTTGGAGCAACATCTCCCATTGCAGTATGGAAAGGAGCTGTTGTGCAAATATCTTGAGGGATCTGCAGTGCCACCAGAGCAGGTTGGCTAACATTGGCATGTCCTACTTACGTACATGTGGTAACCCACACTATATTTATTCTGATCTTCTCTCTGACCTACTCTCTGTTTTCGCTCTACCTAGAAGAGAACAACTCTAGGTCCTAACATATGGGCTTGAAAACCACCTGGCATCCTATGTGGGAAATTCAAGAAATGAGCCGTAGTGACACTGCTTGCTATATGCTGCAAGGAGATCACTTCAATTCATTGCTATTTTCATACCACTGTGACAGGAGAAGCTAATTCAAGACACTTTGAAAATCTAGCCAATGTGTTGTGAAGGCTGAGACAATATGGGCTGAGAGCGAGGGCCAGGAGCAAATTCTTTCCAAGGAAGCTGAGCAGGTTGAGCATGTGTTAGATATGCAGAGTCTTTCTAAATTGGTGGATAACATAACTGCGGTAGCAAACACCCCTTGCACAGACCCCTTCCTTTCTCAGATTCAGAAGTTATCGCAGCCGCCCTTTGCCAACTTGCATTCCTCCACCTCTCTGCATCTCAACTGCTCAAGCAGGCAGGAAAATGAAAGACTTAAATCTTCTTCAGAAACATGGTCAGGAACCAAGGAGATTATCAACTCAGATATACAGTAATCCCCTTTTTAAAGTGTCTCTCTTTGGCATGGATCCTGCAGGGAATATATAGGGCAGCTCCTGTTGAAATTGGTGGCAGTCAGGCACCTAGATGCTTCTTTGGTATCCAAGCACTCCCACTCCCCAAGCAGGGCTAGCCAGAACCTTTGACAGTGATCAAGAATTTGTTTTGAAAAGGGAAAAAGGTTTACAAGTTGTGAACCCAGGCAAGGACATTCAGGCAACAAAAATCTGGCCAACTTCTTTGTTCAGCCACCAAAGCCAACTGCCATTTGCCTGAAACCTTCCCCTTTCCACTGGATCTTCTTAAATGAGCTTTTGGAAGGTAAGACTGTAAGAAGCAAACAAAACCACCTGCCAGTAATGAAATGCCGTCTCACATGGAATGAAGAACGTGCCGGGAAGTGGGTGCAGGCACTGTGGCTCCTGCCTCTCTTCCTGTTGCTCGGAGGGGAACTAGAGAGAGATGCAACTCTACCTTTAGCCTCTGGTACTGTAGCTGGAACCTGTTATTCATCACACACTGTAGGATTAGATGAGAAGGAAGTCAGTTAAGCTTTTCTGTCCCAGAAAGAAAAGAAGATAGACATGCTGAGATGCCTACAAGCATCCCTGTTACTTATTTGAATGTTGAAATAGGCTTGCTGGAAAAAAAAACATCAGTTTCCAAATCAATAACATTCAATTTGTGCAGAGGAAAATGGGTGCAGAGACAGGGTTATGTGACAAAGATGTGTCGTATTGGCTCTGAAAAAGCCAAAGTCTGTTTTCAAAGTCTTTTATAATTGTTCCGCGTGTTGGATCTAATCTTGAAAGATCCCAGTGATGAAACATATGAATATCAAAGCAGGGATTACATTTACTGTAAGTTCAGAGTGTTTTTCCAGCTCCCTTCAGGTGGATTTAGAGATGCTTGTTTCGTTTTCATTCACCGTAGGGCTTAATCTCACTGTACAATAGTAGTACATTACTTAGAAATTACATCTGAAGCAGTGAAAATATCATTTCTCCTCCACACTGGTCCACAGTGAAATTTGTCTTTACAGCTCAGCAATGAGGGGTCATTGGTGACCCCTGCACGGGAGTCCTGGGGAGGGCTGGGGTGTGCTACCTGTCCCTGTGCCCCTGGAGCAGCAGGTCCCATCACACTAAAATCACAAATCATGCTAAGATAATAAAGAGTAATACAGCTATGGCAGATAGTTACAGCAGCTAGGNAAAAAAAAAAAAAAAGTAACAGGGCATTTAAATAACTTTAAAGCAACAAAATGCAACTCTTAACTAACCATATCCCATGCTTTCCTCCAACTACTTCTAAAAGACTGAATAAAAAGTGCTTTGCTGCACAAGAGCCAGTTGGGCATTGCAATACACTGAGTAGCTCAACTGTACACAGAAAGCTTAACGACTTGTTCTCTGTCAAAGATCTAACCAAAATTACTCTCGGGAAAAGGAAGTGAGTATTCAAATGTGTAATTGTGTACCCTGTGCGTGGAAAGCAGTAGGTGATGACCAAAAAGCAAATTCCTGTACAGTGTATTATCTTTTTCTAAAATGATCCTGAAAATGTAATGCATCACTAGTTAACACTTGTTGTTTTATTAGTAAATATGAATGTCAATGAAATGTTAATGTGACATTTTACCAGAATTAGTACATTAATTTAATTATGTAAAGATCCCCATTAATTAGATTCACTAATTGCCACGTTATTTGCTTCCTAAGCCCAAAATTATTAGTATGATCTTTCTGCAATAGTTTCAACTCCAATATCTATATAGAGCCACTGGATCCTCAACATTCTCTATACCCATTTAATAAAGTGCATTACTTTCACTGACATTAGTGACTGAAGTACTTAGTCTAGTTATCTTGTTCATCATCATAGCTCATGGGTTTTGCTCAATAAGACCCTCCTCAACAAGTTGCTTGAACTAAGGTACTTCCGTGCTTTTGCAGAATCTTCATAAAGAGGAAATAATCTGACAAAGGGCTTAGATGAATCAGTGGTTTGGTTATATTTTATGGTTCGTTTTTGGTTACGATTCATGACTTTTGTCAAACTCAATATGAAGTATCTCTCAAACATGATAGGACTCAAAATGAAAACAAAACAATCAGTATCATTTCTGCAGGCATATATCAAAAATATGCAGTGTCTCTGCTTTTAATTTGTCCTCCTTTGTGACCTGTTGCACTGTCTTGTTCCAGTGTTTCTTTGCAGACAGTCATGACAGTCTCTATTCCATCACCCAGACAAAAGTTCCTGAACTCAAAGTGCTACTTTTCTTTTAATCACTTTCTCTGGTTCTTTTGAAGTCAGCCAGATTGCTTCTAAGTCAGAATGGTAAAATCAAATAAGCCTTCTCTTGTAACCATGTTGTATTTGTACTGGCCATCCCTACCAACTGGGAAAACCTGCATGGCTGATCCAAAAAGTGAAAATTCTGCTCAATTATCAAGGCCACCCTTGGAACACTCTACTTAGGGCTGTTCACTCTTTCCATGTGCTGCAGGTCATCTAATATGCCAGGCTGCTAGATTTCTGTCTTTGACAACCAGCACTTTTATCTCCATCTTGCCCCAAAGCTGTCTGCCCTATCTGCCTAGAAGCCGGGGCAAGGGGCTTTGCCAGAGTGCTTATGGTAAGTGTGTTACAAACAAGTAGATGCTGAAAAGTTTTTCAAGCTTGATAAATGATTGTATATTTTTGCACTGGCCACAGCTGCAAATTCAGTATCATGAGGATGTGTTTCTATACATTAAACAGTAGTCTGGCATATATTTCACACCTAAAGTTCAGCATCAGAAGTTCCCACTGCAGTCAGTGACACACACAAGTATAAGGCTGTTGTTTGCCTTTTCTCATAAATGCCAAGGACTCTTTACAAGCCAAGCACTGGGTTCAAGAGCCCCATCCCAAGAATAAGATATTATGCTGCATTCACTTTAGCAAATGGATATTCAGGAGGGTGGAGGCTGTCAGAGTACTTTATTTGCAGCTTATGATGAGTGAAAGCAGCGCGCTACACAGCAATGACCCCCCAACTTTCCTGTCTTTGGGAGCTCGGCACTGCGAGGAGCTGAGGACAGCCTCGGTACATAGGATTTGCAGACATGGAATTAGCAACTGAGGCTTTAAGTAGTGTGGCAGATTATGTGCCCATGGGCTGATCAGCCACACATTCCTCTGACCCACAGCTCCGTTTCGATTGTATGTTCCGATAAGTAGATTAGCAAGCATAGGTCAGAAATAGCTGCTTCTGTCCTGCAGGAGCTGAGGAGGCTTGGCAGCACCAAGGAGCTCCTTGTGGGCAGTGCCTGGGATGTAATGGGGACCGCAGGAGGGCTGTCCCCCCCGCCCCCTGGAGCTGCAGGAGATGGGACAAGCTTGTCCTCTCTGTGCCTCAGAAGACACCACACAGTCCACAGGCCACAGATCCCATCCACAACCTTGTTTTCATTTGTTTTCCCATTTTGTTCATGTTCTTTCAAGTGGAAATGACTAATTTGTTCCAAAGGACGCTGGTGGAGAACAACTTATTTATGTCCCTTCCACAGCTGGCCACTCTGTGCAGGAAATGCAGGTGATTTATCTGAGGCCATCTGCAAGCACAGAAGATAGACTTCCTGCACAGCACAGGAGCACATGCTGCTGAGCCCTGGGAAATAGTTTTTTCCTTATTTTATTTCCTCTTCTTTTCCACTCTTTCTTTTTTGTGAGTGTTTCCAAATTCCTCTCAAAGTGCGGTCATGTTTCTGTAAAATAATTTATTCCTCTGACACCTAACAAAGTGCTCTGCCCCTTTTATTGCAAGACCTTTTCTGCATGTCTGTGTTTTCTTACAACATCTTTCCTGGTTAACAGTCTGCATACTTGATCACTTCCAACCGCAGCTTCTGAGCTAAATGTAGTAGAAAACCACATTAACGTAATCTCCGTAGTGATGAAATGAATTCAGTACACACCATAAATCTTAAAAGTATTCCTAAAAGCATGAACTCATCATATATTGCATACATCTGTTGTTACCAGAAGCTCATAGGGATGAACCTAAAGGCTTTCTTCTTGTATGAGAAACTAGGCAAATCTAATAGTCCTAATAATCGAATAATTCTAATAATCTGATGCAGGTGTATTTGCAGACGGGCATGTGGACAGCCCCAGCACTTAGCAGAGGATCTCCTGCTCTGACCAGCGCTGGAGACCCCACCTACCCCACCACAGTTTCCCATGCTCCAGGGCTGCAGCAGCATAAACGCACAACACAGATCGAGTCCAGCACCTATCACCCTACTCAGCAAACCTCACCTTTTCCTTTGGACCAGCCTCTCTCCTCTTATTCCTTTCTCCTTCCATGATTTTCCTCCTTAACAGCACCTCATGCTACCTGGAACAAACCTGTGCCCAGCCTCATTTTGGCATACCCTTGAATTGCTAAGAGACATGCTGCAAAAGTCATATTTTTTACATCTCCAGAGACTGATTAATTCCCAGTACAGTTTAACATTTTCAAGCACTACATGTTATCACAGATGTAGGAAAAAAACATTTGTTTGGAAACAGCTCACCTGTCTGTTGTGGTACATATTTACACAACATAGGTAGTGCTATCTGTTCTCAGCGTGCTTCCTGGCATCCTAATAAGCAGGATTACAGCCTGGCCAGGTTGCAGTGGCCTGAACTGAAAGGAGTAATTCGCATATGGTGTATACAGGCTATGGCTGCTCTGGAACCATCAGGACATCAGCAGCCAAGAGGAAAGCATCACACAATTTCAGTGCAAGCACAATTCAAAATCTTTATCTTATTAATATTTGATGTGTTGTTTTCTTTCATCCTTGCTGGAGAAATCGGAGGAGTTAAAAGAAGCAAAACAACTTAGGCCCTCACTTTCCGCTCCCGAGGGACCCATTTGTCTCCCCTGCCGTACCGCGCGGTCACCGGCAGCTCCTGCGCTGGGGAGCGGGAACGCGCTGTGCCCTCCGCCTGCCTGAAGCAAGGGGAGCACGGAGCCGGCCGTGCTGCAGCTGGGCAGTGGCCCCGTGCCCACCCTGCGAGCCGGGAAGCAGCTGCACAGGAACCGAGCAGGGACGTTTGTCACAGTGCTCGAGCGCTCGCCGGAGAGCCCCCCGCCTTATTATCACAGCTCCAGGAGTTTCGTCCTTTACGCTCTTCCTTCTAGAGACACGAGTTGGTCTTTCCATCCGCCAGCCCAGTCAATCCACGCGTGACTCTTGAGGGCACAACCACCTCCTCTTTCACTCCTCTGGACCTCTTGCAACTCCCCTGCTGCGATTCCACATTGGAAATCATCCCGTTACAAACCCTGGATCCTTTATGTTCGGCTTCTTGCCCCCTCCTCCTGCCTCCTCCTCGGATCAGGAGGATCTCAGAACAACCCATGTTTACTGCTTGCAGGTGAGCCAACGTCAGGACCCGCAGAGAAGCACAAGTTTGATTTGTACCAACAATTCCCTTAATCCAGGGACAAATTTTATAAAATAGATGAGAGATAATGTTTTTTTCCTAAATGTGTGCCTATGGAGCCCTATGCACAGAAAAAAAAAGAAGGATGCCAGCAGGTGGTGTACCTAATGCCAATGTTTTAGTACATGTTTTAGTTCGCCTGTGCCAAAAAACAGTCTTTCAGGGTGGGAAAACACAGCAAAAGACAGGAAATATCCAGTGCAAACAAGAGGCCAAACATGTCCAATTTACATGCCCAGCTGGTTTCCGGTCATTTTTGTGGACATAAATCAACCATGGAAAAGTATCAATAAGAGTCCTGTGTCCCTCTTTTCTTCCTTCTTTCTAACAATGGGTGCCTTTGAGGTTCTGGGTCTGCAGCAAAGGCTATAGGGCTTCACAGCTGGATGAAGCCAGGATCCCCGTCCTCCTTTCCCTGCATCCCTCGTGGGGAGGCAGCTCCGAGCACCCACCTCCCTTCCAGGCTGCTGCGATCCCCAAAACCTGCCTGAGAGTTGTGCAGGGACGAGGACCCGGGCTGGCAGGATTCAGGGGCTGGTTGGTTGCACTGGGCACATACTCTCTTTTCTGCCTTCGGTTCATGTTTGTTCACGGCAGGGACGTGTATCATCTTTGTGAAGTCTGCAGGTAGCCAGCCCCAGAGCACGGCTGTGCTGCAGAGCTGGATGCGGTGGGCAATCTGCACTGGATCCGACCCCTGGCCAGGGTGGATGCTTTGCACAGACTGTGCTGCTGCAGTGTTCCCAGCGGGAGCAGGTGACTCGCCAGGATAAAGGCTCCCTTCCAGGCTCCTTGTCCCTTTGGGCACCGAAGGAACAGATCCACCCATTTTTGCATTAATGCAGGCTAGTAATTAAAAATGTGTGACCAGAGTGTGATTACAAAAACAATGAGAACAGTAGTGAGGTTTTTAAATTTATGACAGCAAACTCCTTCACTGTACCAGGGGAATACTAACCCTCCTGTAGAGCTGTGATTTAGTTGGGGAGTCTCTAATTTCAGGTGCAACCAGTGAGTAGGCTTCTTGCAGCTGAGTCCTTCTCCTGCACCCCGCTGCCATAAGCGATGCTGGGGGCACTGCCTGCAGGGGTCACAGGGCTCTGTCCGTGCATGGTGCTAGGCTGCTGCTGCTGCCGGACCGACGGACATTGCATGTCCCCACCAGGCTCAAGTCTCCACCAGGAGCCTCCTAGGCTCCTTCCTGCTGAGGTAACAGAAAACGCTGCAAATCCTCATCCTCCCCTTCTGAAAAACACGAGTTCAAATGAGTTTTCCTTTTGCACAGGAAAAGCTACAGAAGTTTTGTTTTGTATTGCTCTCTTTTATTTTTAAAAATTCAATCAGAGCGGGTGTGAGCGTATAAAAAAGGCTCTCCTGCATCTTCAGAAAATACACTCTTCCAAACCTCAGACCATCCTTTCTTTGGGAATGTACATTTTTTAAAATGAGCTAATTACAGTCTTATCTGAGAAAACAAGGGATTCATGCTTGACCTTCTCATGGCAGCTAGAGTACACAAGTAAATCTCTCTGCAGATTAAGGTAATGAGTTCATTTACACAGGTGTAGCCCAACGTGCTGTTCACACTCTGCCGAGCTCTTTGTGGCAGCCCTATCCTGCCTGATGTCCCCAGACCCCCTCCAAAAGCAGCCCTCGGCAGCCTCAAGCACACAGAACAAAACGTGGGACCCCAGGGACAGCCGTGCTCCCTCGGGTTGTCACCTGGGCACCAAGCACATCGCCCTGGCCAGGAATTGCACAAGCAAATATCTGAACGCCATTTCCCCCACACAAAAGCTCCTTTGCCTTTCTCCTTTGGTGCACTCTTCTCCAAAAATGAGCCAGAGTGCTTTTCCTAAACTGAATGCTCTCCATATGCAATTCCTTACTGGATCCTGTGGCGCTACTTCCCACATGTGAATTTTTTCCATTCTGCTTGACAATTATAGGAATCAAATGCCAAGGGGTGGAAGATATTTTCTATTGCCACAGCATCTGGCTTCTTGGCTCGTCTCTGCATCAGTTGTGCTGTTGACTGTGGAGCTACCTCTGCTCCAGTTATGGGTTTAAATTCATGGGGTTACTTCATCCCCATATGCTGTTTTCTTTTCTCACCTTTCAACATCTTTGAACATTTTTCCAAGAATTAATACTTCCTTGCGTAATTTCCACATGGGTTCAAGACGCAACATTTCCTTAAATATCTCCTCTTATGTGAGAAGAGTTCTGGATAAATGCGGCCAGCTCATCCACAGGCACATCTGTGACAAAGCTGAGTGCTTCCCTATGGCTCCCTGATACAGGGTGTTTGCTCAGAAAGTAGCCACATTTTCTGTTAGCTTGCTATTGCTCCATGCTGGTGATGGTCTGCTTTGGAAAAAAGACATGCCTGTGACTTCCACCCTAAATCACTTTTCCTATAAAAAGTTTGGAGTGTTGTCTCATAGGAAATGTATGAATTTGGTTTGTTCTAATAACCAGGGGTTACAATAGGCTGGTCCTCAGTGAAAGATAACTAAAAGGAAAGCTCGTTCACAAAATTGTGCAACACATCTCTTTTCAGACAGGACAGACAGCATAAAACTACTGGCAAAAATCACTTAGTTCACTGAAACAATTAAGGATCAGTAGGATCAGACTGTGATTTTGCTTTTTATGTTTTTAATAAATTTTGTGTAAAACCAGATTCTAAGTTGCTACAAATCAATATACCTTTTTGAGTCAGCTGTGGCAGCTGAGAATCCAGCCCCTTGTTCTCACATCTGCTTGAGATATTGCTGTAGATAATGCTCGAAAGAAAGAAAAGGGAAAAAAAAAAAAAAAAAGCCTTTCAATAACATTAAAGTTCTGCTACCTGCCACGCAGTTCAAAGGTTGGCATTTCTGACCCTGAAAGGAAAGCTGTCCTCCTGCTGCTGAGCTCAGCTTTGCAGAGTGCACCCAGGAAAAGCCCCTTCCCTGTCATTAAAACGGGCATTTCTGTGACGGCTACCAGCAGCCAGAAAGAAGCTGGACTCGTGATGCCAGCAGCACAGGAGTCCAACGTAGCACTGCCAGGCCGAAATATGCTGTCAATAGGGGAAAAATCCCTTGGTTGGGTATTTCCATAAACACCAGCAGGCCCATTTCACAGGCAATGCATTGATGGTTCCGCCAGTCTTGCAGCAAGACAGAGAGCTTTGTAATGACTGAGGGACTCCTGCTCCTTACTGGCAGGGTGCATGGCCAGAGGAGAAAGGGTACCCAATGAGCACTTCCCGATCTTCTCAAACTTGGCCCAGGTCCTGTTAGGAGGAGAGCACCAAACCAGGTCTTCCCTGAGTCAGAAAGGAATGCTGAGGGGACACCAGCATTCAGACAGCCTCGAAGGGGAGGGAGACTCATCCAAAAACTAAGCACCAGCCTTGAGCTGTGTTACTAAACACTCCAACTCCCACCTCCAGTTTAAAGCCCTACAGCTGTATAATTGGTGTTTCTATTGATAGCAACGAAAACACTGATTCACACAAGAACACGTGCAGAATACATTTAATAAAGCATCCAAAGCTGGGTCAAGAAAATCAGACTAGCTGCAGAGCAGGCAGAGAATAGGCCATGGCAGCATTTATTTCTCCCAGACCATACCACCCCACAGTGCCACTCCAGCAGGAAAGCCCTTTGCTCACGTAGGGGTAAGTGCTGAGCCCATTGCTGAAGGCTGTTGGGTGATGTGACACGCCTGCTTGTCCCCTGTGAGCCTGCACGAAATGCATGAGCAGCTGCCAGACATCACAGTTCTTTGGCCAGGAATAAGCCAAAGCATGTGTGAACCAAGGACCTAAATTAATAAAAAAACTCAGTATTTTGTTAATAGTACCCTAATCCTTGTATGCTGCCCAAACCAGTACAGTTCTACAAACCTGCCCAACTGTTCCACATTGCAATCTTTTTTGTTCTATTACTACAACAAGAGGGAAACTGAATTATATATTTTTTTACATTACATGGCTAAGGGTTACCACACCTTGGAAATTAAGGTTTATGCTACAATGTCAATGTTACTTCAACTATACGGGAGGAGATTATACAGTCTCAGAAGACCGTCTGGCAAGAAATTGTTTTTGAAAGACATGAAAGCCAACAGATAGCACTGTTCATCAGCTTCACGCCATCAGAAACCATCGGTTTCATCTTTGTACACCTACCATCAGAGTCATCAGTCATGTAATTTAGAGTGAGAAATATATAAAGATTCTGTTCAGTGGCAATTACAGTTATAAAGACCAATAGAGAAATCATTTGCCATGCTGCCAGCTCAGGGATTACAGATTTGATGTGTGGTTTCAGTGACCTCAGGGCATTAAAAGCGATATCCCTCTCAGCGCTGTAGATTGAAAAGTATTGATGAGAGAGTCAAGATCAGAGAACAGCGGCTTTCTAAGACATTCCTCTGCCTCTGCCCATTTACTGCTACATTAATCTTTCCTTGATCTATTAAATTCCATTTTCTTGGACATTTATTCTGGGGACATGTAGGAAATGAGCTGAACCTATATCCCATCAACCAGCACCCTAAAAAGATTCCAGAGCCAAATCTAAAAGGATAGGATAGGAAACATGTCACTTGGGAATGCAAGAGATGAGGTTTTCACCAACACATGACAGAGACCATGATTTCCTTTCCCCTAGTGGTATTGCCATCAAGGATATTTATTAAAGCTGAGAGCACTTCCATTTTGCCAAGTTACAGAACCACACCATAGCCTCTGTTATCTAAAGCTATCTGTATCTAAAGATGGAAAAACAGTCCTGCAGGGACCGAGCTAATTGAAGTAGGTGGGTACATGGCCATTGACTTCATTAAGGTCAGGATTGTACCTGCTTGTATCTACCCTGTACCATGTTTACCCACGTAAAAACCTGGGCAAGAAACTCAAAAATTGATAAGGACCTAAATAAGATTGGGCTTTGTAAGCCTGGCACTGTGTACCCAGAGCTAATGCCTACTCTCTCATAAAATGTCAGTGTCTGCCTCAAAGACCTTCAGGCAGACAGTAAAGGGTACCAACAAATATAATATAGACTATCATCAACACCTCACAAGCACCCGTGCGAAGGAGTGGTGCCAGCACCCTTTGCCACATTTAGAGCCACAGGCTTTCTGGAGAGGTCATTGTTATAATGCAGGATGATATGGTTCAAGTAGAAGTAGAGCATATGGCATGGATTTCCCTGCTCTTACACAGTCTCTCTGATGGAAAACTAAGGTTTTATAGTTTTAGACTTGTAACTTCAATATTAGTTCTTAGGAGCCTTGAAGGGCTTCAGTCTGCTCCAGTGCTTGGCATCTTTAGCCCTTAATATCCCTCAAAATGTGCTCCTTAAAGCAGCAAGTGAGCTATCTGCCTTGTTGAGATGATGAGCTGTGACCATGTGTGGTCCCAGCAGGACTTAGAGATGATCCTTTCCGTATGCCTTGGGAAAGGCTTTATCATATCCCTGTCTGGAGGAACAGGAATGCTTCTGTTCCTCATTATGGCCCACAAACTCATAAGTCTTGCAGAAACGGGGATGAGCAACATGGAGCCAGTGCCGGTTTGGGGCAGCTGTACATGGAGCAGGAAACCTCATAGGGAACCCACTGAAGTAAATATATTGAAAAGAAAACATCATTTTATTTGGTTAGATTCCTGGGAAGTTCACACTTACCAAAACTGAAACCTTATTTAATCTCACTTTAAGGGGTGGCCAATGCTCAGGATTATGCATAACTTTGTTGCTCAAAATCTCAGCAAATTTCAGCATTTAGAGGGATTTTCAGCATAAAGCTCAGCTCAGAACCCTATGGGAGCTGATCAGCATTGTGCATGTTATGGTGACGCTATGCCCACAGGAGCATCATGGCCAGGACAGATCATGACAGTCAGGTGTCACAAACTGTGGGTCACAGGCTAGCTTTGCAAACAGCACGTAACCCACAGCCCACGAACAGGGGACAACTATTTCTGACTCAAGAATCCCCTCTGATATTTCACTATGAGAACATAATAGTGTATATATATCCTTCAGCTGAGCGATTGCATATCAAATCAGTTTGAGCAGGAATGAATGAAATGCAAGAGGTACTGGTATATCCTCTAAAGAAAGGTATTTCAGAATGATTGCTGTGTGCCAATCCATATGTACATAATACTGCTACAGATTTATGCAACAGTGTTCAGCATGCTGAATAAATAATAATAATAATAATAATAAATAACAATAATGGATCTATGTTGAGCATATGTTAGACTTTCAGCTTGACTGACTATAAGAAGCAATTGGCCGGTTCATTAATTGCTCGTATTCAAAGTACACCCACCTTAAGGCCAAGGGGATGCAGGGTCGTATTGCTACTGAGATTCGCTTAGCATCATTGGCCACATCCAGCTCTCCAGCCACACACCCACAGCAGCCTCTTTGCTCTGGGGCTCAGTGTAAATTGTTCTTGATTTATGCTGGTGTTACTGATGAAAGGAGAAAAATACAATACACAACGTCCATAATCCAGCAGCAAACTCCCACAGCCATACTGTGATGGCTTTGAAGGTGCTCCAGGTGCAAATGACAGCAACCCTGAGTGCTGAGTTACAGCCCCCACCTCTACGTGGAGGTGTACACAGCAATGTTTAGGGAGCAACGCACTTCTACAATTGTCTCTTGTGCTCTGCTAACACACCTGGTTCAACAGTAACCACCTGCACACCAAGACCTGGCTTCTCACACTTCCCCGGCTGAGCATCTAACCTATTTTTCTTTGTTATCCAATTTGTATTCTCCAGACACAGCCATAATTTAGGATTTAGAAAATAATTTACATTTTCTGGAGAAAATCAAACTTTCATTTTCATCTCATTGTCTCCCTCGCTGTCAAAATCTTATTTTATGCCTTTCTCTTGCAATCCATCTTAACGGTTGCAGTGGCACAGGTAATATATCTCTGTGCCTGATGAACTGACGGACACTTCAATGCTTATATCTAAGTCTTTGTGAGGGATCTAAGAGCAGAACAGGAAACTATTGTAACCAAGCAGCATCTCACTTATTCTCACATAAAGAAACTAGCTCTGCAAACCAAAGCGTCCCATCCTCATTCACAGTTAAAATCAAACGAATGAGCACCACAATGTACTGACTCTGGCCAGCCCAGTTCACCTCATCTAGGCTTATCCTCCCTCCATCTGATGTTGTACTAGATTTTCTTTATTCCAGTTAGGAAAGAGGCAAAATGACTTCTTGCCAGTGTGATATTTGGTTAATGGGGGTCTGGAAGCCCCTGGCTGCAATTCCTCCTGATCTTTCATGGCTTTTGTTTGTGCAACATTCACATCTGTGCCAGAAGCAATGAGTCTAGCTGATAAAATACAATTCACAAACAAATGCAGCGTTTCGCAACGTGACGTATATCTGAAAATCATTAAACTGAGCAACAGAAATAGCATATGGCCTAAATACATTTTGCATTATTTCCGTACACAATGATGTCTATTATCAGAAACCAGCTTATCTTAAGTCCCTAGCTGAAAGAAAAGCAGAGAAATGCCCATGCTACATCACAAATGGAGTTTTTTTATATCTTTATAATTTTGACTTAGGATTCTCTGACTTTAGACACTTCAGCTCACAAAGGCTGATGTAAATTTCAGCACTGAAACAAGCCATGGCTCTGAGGAAGTTCCAGGGAAAGGATATGAATAACCAGCCTGATTTTGTCACAATTTACAGCATTTTTATAAGAGCCTGAGAAGCGGGAGAGATTTCAGGAATGTTCTTGTGCACTGAAATTACAGGCTAGTCCTTGTTAGTAGTTAGGTGGTGATGGCAATGGTGAATAAGCATTGATTGTTCTTACCCCTAACAGTTATATTTTAAAAGACAGTTATTGCAGATGAATAATGTATAAGCTTGAAATCACTTCTCAAGGTACTTGAAGCCCTTTGTTGAGGCTGAACAGCACAACATATTGCTTAGATTGCCTTCAAAGTGTTCTGCTTTATTGTTCTGAAACACTGCGTAACCATTTCCCTTCAAACATCACTTTGTATAAATCACACCTTCCAAAAGCAGTGATGATTTGTATGAACAAAACTCCTTCAGCGCCTCTGCCTCACCGTCACCTCAAGCCCAGGCTGACTGTTACATCCAGCAAACAGAATCTGATTTTTCTTAGACCGAAATCACATCACTGCATCACCAGAAAGGCTGCTGCCTCCCCTCCACTTGTTGTCAAAAGGTAATGCTTTATTGATCCCCCACAAACTGATCAGGTAAATGTGCCTCCTAATAAATATGGAAATATACAAGCCTGAGCAGTTTGGGTACCACAACACTTGCTACCCAACAGGATTTTTCACCCAACTTTTCCTTAAATGTCTCTCTTTGGGATCTAACCTCAAGCAGATAAACACTCTATGCAATGTCCAGCAAACCACTTTGGAGGCTGGCCGGAGTCAGAAATGCCCCAGCAGCCTCGCAGCGCCACAGCTCCGCTTTCCCTGTGCTCCTCTGGCCAAACCTCTCCTCAGGAGAAAGCATGCTGGTCAGCCTGGAGTACACCTCACTGTGGAGGACAGGCAAATTCGGTGTCCCCAAGCCTTCCTGAATGCAAATGTTTGCAGAACAGACAATATCTAGTGAACAGTTTTAAGAAATTGAACTCATTGGCTCTACTTCACTTGTACTAGGAAACCCTGTGCAGAAAACTATTAAACATGAATTAAAGCTGCTAGATGAAATCATAGAATCACCTAGGTTGGAGAAGACCTTCAAGATCACCAAGTCCAGCCATCACCCTGAGCTGCCGAGTCCCATCGCTAAACCATGTCCCTTAGTGGCACATGCACACATCTCTTAAGCACCTCCAGGGATGGGGACTCCGCTTCCCCGGGCAGCTCATTGTAATTCTTGACCACACTCTTCATGAAGAAATTCTTCCTAATGTCCAATCTAAACCTCCCTGGCACAACTTGAGACCATTTCCTCAAGTCCTATCAGTTGCCACCTGAGAAAAGAGAACAACACTCTCCTTGCTGCATAGTCTTGAGTCCAAAAGAATCAAAGTTAGCCTCACCCCGCAGCACTCAGTATCTCTGCATACTCATTAAGCGCAGACTGTAATTACCCAGCTATGGGGTTTCTGTTCTGCCCCCATTCCACGTCTGTGATGAAGCAAGGGGCTCTCTGCACCAATGCCCTATTATTTTCTTGGTGTTTCTCCAGCACTTTCACGGCTTGTAGCAGAGCTCACGGGGATGTTGTGGCTTAGTCCTGTGCACTCCTGGAGCCGCACCTGCCCCAAAACTTCCCCTCCAACTCATGTCCCCAAAGGCTCAGTGTCCAGACAACAGCAGTCCAAGGGGGGACTAGATGGGAAAAAGTGCAAAGGGAACATGTGAGAGCAGTGCTGGAGAGGGCAACCCACCCCACCAGCCCAAAGATGCGGTGACTCCGTGAGGTGTGTGGAGCAAGTTCAGGAGACTACCAGGAAAAAAACACGTCATAAATGTACTGGAACATGTAAACACTCTTGGAAAAACCGAAAAGTTCCAGTTAAAATCAAAAAACATTATCAAAATGCAGCCAGCTGAAACTTGTAGGGTTATTCCTGCCAAGCAGCATCCACCACACGAACTTTCCATTTACTATACAAAAGTGTCACGAAGCAAGAGCTACAGAAGCTCAGGCAGCAAGTGCCGTTACTGCACAGAGTCCTGCGAATGTACTGCTAACATGTTACCTTCTGTAAGTTATTCAACACACAGGAAAATGTGGAAAAATAAGTTTTTTATTAGTGTCCCAGTTATGAATAGATGTAAAGCCAGACAACATTAAAAGCAGTTTCGCAGCTGTTTCAGCACAACAATTTCTTTGTAAATAAAGCGAACATTATGTCAAAACAGCTGTGAAAGTGATTTTATTGAGTCACTGGGCACAAATATCATGTAACTTATCCTTTAATTATTCTGCAGTTCAGTAGATTTCACTAATAAATAACATGTGGCAGCGGGCTATTTATGGGCTCCTGCAGATTGCTGTGTAATTACGCTCAGAGAGATTTGCGGCGCAGGCACAGTGGAACCGCTATGTCTGAGTTTTGGTATGTTGCACTCCCCAGCCTCGACGGCATCCCCTGCTTCACCACCATGCCTGCGTTTTGCATTCGCTTCAACAGAGACTGTCAGAGAGCAGACACAAACCCCAGCGCTTGTCTTCCCCAAAAGACTTGACTTTCACTGTTTTTCTTATTACTCCTTTCCCTGAAGAGTAATAGGAGCCTTTTAGATTGACAATATAGCATTGCACCATGTGTGGAAAGAGCAAGCCAGCTTCAAAAGTGACCTCAGCATAACCTGTGCTTCTGTTTAGTAGAAACTTCTGTTTCAGCAGTAGCCTCCTTATAAGTTCTGTATACAAGGCAGAATTCATTCTGGGCCAACCACTGGTCAAGGCAGGTAGACACCGAGGCTGCTGGTAGCAGAGTGCATCATGGCTCAAGACAAAGCTCTTGCTGGGAGGATCTCATGGCTTCAGGTTTCTCTAGCTGGAAGCAGCTCAAGGCTTCTCAGCAGCGTTGGCAAAACATAGTCTTGCTGCCCACAGAGCAAGGATAACCCTGGATGTGTTTAAGAGACGTGTGGACATGCCACTAAAGAACATGGTTTAGTGATGGGACTCAGAAGGTCAGGGTGATGGTTGGACTTGGTGATCTTGAAGGTCTTCTCCAACCTAGACGATTCTATGATTCTATGATCCCATGCATCTTGCCAGGATCATGTAGGACAGACACACCCCACAATAAGTGACACGAGGGACACCAAGAATCGTGCAGATCAGTAATATCTGTCCTGTTTTTAAACATCAGCTCTGCAGTACTTTTGCCACTGGACTTGAAGGGTCATGAGATTTATGTGTCTTATTTACATCTGTGACATTTTGATGTTAAAAGTTTGGAAGTGGCTGCTATCATTAGCTATTCTGACAAAAATGGAAAATACGAGGCCCTGGAGAAAACGTGGATGGGAAATTATAAATAAACTTATGAGAAGATTGCAGTGTGAAATGTGCCACATTGTATGATCTGGGAACTGACTGAATTTGTTCTTCAAAAAAATTCTGTGACTAATTCTTCAGTGGTTTTTCAGAACCAAGCTGTCCTTTGTTGTTGTTTGTAGCTTAATATTACTTTATATTTCTTTTTTTATGCCACAAGCCATTTACTGCATCTCTTCTAAGTGGCCTGGGTTCAGATGGGAATATTTTCCATTAGAAATTCAGTACTGGTTTAGCATGGATATTCTTCAATGGTTCCTAATAAAATACCCACTCACTAAAGATTTAATGGAAATGAGCATTGTGCATTCAGCTAAAGGAAGAGATCTGTGGTGCCACACCAATGTTGGTGAGGACAGCAGAGGGTCAGTAATTACCCCATTTCATTGAGTAAACCACAATGGTGTGGTTTTACAGCCTCCATAAAACACCATGTCTTATCATAACAAAAACATTATTCCTGATAAAATGTAACTTGTTAGTCTCACAATTGTTATTCTTGTAATTTTTTTTTTCAGTCAAACTAGATAGAGAAATTCAGCTGCAAGTATGGGACAGCTTCAGCAGCCCTGTCTGGTTTTTAGCTAGTTCCATGTTTCCTAGAAGTCTTAAGGAAATTAGTTTTATGCTGTGTTACTTTTCCTGTTTATTCCCAGTGGCTGGGTAAAACCAGGGAGTCTGAAAGCGATTTCCAAAAGCAGCGGTCTCAGTGGAAGAATGCTTACCTAATTCCCTAATGCAGTGTCCAACACCATCCCCTCGACCCACCCATAAAGCTTCAAGCGTGGTCTTGACTCTAGAACTTCAGCCAAACACATCACTGTTTTAAAGGGTTTTCTCATTAAAATAACCAGCTGAATGACTCTGAATGCCTCCATAAGTAAGTTTGGGAAGGATCACACACAAAGAAAAGCTATTACGAACTGCTATGAATTGGCAGATAAAGACTGTTATCACCTGTTCTCTCATGCCAGAAGTTGACAGGAAAAAAATGGATTTTGGCAACCTCGTTGAAGTGGATTGATATTTCAGGATAATAAAACCTGTAGAAGTAAGTGTATTTTTTTCAGAAAAATCATGATTTTCTGAAAACATCTCTTCCTTTCAGCTATGAAACATGCTTAGCACTTACCATAATGCCCAGGTCTGCGCAGCCACCAGCATCCTGAATGCAGCACGGATGTATCTGCTCCTGTGGACTAGGGGGGTCTCATCTGTATGCGCCTCTCTGCAAAGCAGAAACAATCGAGCAGAGTTATATCAACAACTACAAACTGCAGCCTGCAGTTCCCTCTATTTTCCTCTGGAATATAGGTTATACCATCATGAAACTCTACTTCTGACAGGGACACATCTCTGGGAATTAATGTCATTGATTTTCTCTTTAAGACTGTGAGAGATTGTAGGGGACATGCAAGCAAGCATAGTTATTGCCATTAGTTTGGCCCCCCCAGGGGGCCAGGAGATCTGTGGTGAATCCCTTTTTATGTCTTGGACTGTGAACCTCAACTCTCATCTTCCAACATCTAAATGGTCAACACTATTCTAATCCAACTAATTTCATAGCTATTTTCATTTGGGATTTCAAAAACAATGTTCCACTGGTCTAAAACTGTTCCCATCACCCATAAGGTCACTGGGAAGCAGACGGAGCACTTTGTAATCCCATTTTTCTCTTGACCTGCCTCATCGTCCATGAGAAGCACCTCTGTTCACAACCTGATTATGCACCAGCCCAGAGCAGACTGAGAGTGGTTTTTGGAGAGATCAAGCAACAACTGACAGATCAAGGCTGGGAATAAGCCCTCTTTTATCTAGAAAAGCTAAAATGAAAATGATTGGAAAATGTTTTTATCACTTCCCTAGAGGAGATGATTAGGGAACCTGAAAGCGAAGCCTGTTATATTGAATGAATTGTTTGAATTTTCACTGAAAATGTGCAGGTTCAAATGAAAAACTGTTTTAGGCAGCAGGAGGGTTTTGCCCATTTTTTTAAACCATTTTTATTATTTGTAGTAAATATATTTGCATAATTTTTACGTCCAAAATATCCCAACTGGGACTAATTATCCACTGTGTTAGACAACATACAAACACGCAGCACAGGCAGCCTCTGATCAGGGAGATTCACTACCCAGCGCCCGGCCGCAGCAAATAACACTTGACAAGCCGAAGTGTTCGTTCTTTCTTTTTTTTTCCATGTATAAAAAGGGCTCCCATCCAGCCCCTCCACGGCCCTTTCAGGCACCAGAAGAACAAGGAAATACTGTGCAGAGGCCTGGGGTTTGCAAACCGAAGCCAAGTCTCCTCATTCTGGAGCAGACTTCATGTCTGACGTTAAGCAAGTCAGCTCAGCATCTCCGTGCCTTCGTTACCTATTTGGGTAATGGCAAATGCCCTTCCCTGTAGGGGTAGGGTGAGGATAAGGGCATTGAGAACCACAGCGTACTGCGTAAAGAAAGTCCTATAAGTATTTAAGAGAAACATAATATTTACAGTCTTTTATCACCAGCAAGCAATAAAACCCAACCCCCTAGGACTGGGCGGACTGGTCATTTAGTGCAGCCGAGTTTCCCAATCAAAGCAGTAATGTTTATGGTTTCCAGTACTAAAACTCAGCATTTGCAAGGTCAAATGTGTTTCTCTGGAGAGTTGGCCAACTTTGCTATTCCTGATAACATCGCTGCCTATTAATGCATGTTCCTGCCTTGCTGTCAGGTGCTCAGTGTAACTTCACTGCATTTAACCACGAGCACACCCATAAAAGCAGGGCTGCTGCTCACCATCCAATTCTACATCATAACCTGAACTATCAAAAGTAAAATGCAGGCTATAAAACTTGTTGAGATCCAGCTACTGGGAGGCTGTAATGTGCAATAATCCAACAGCTTGTTGCAGTCAGTAACAAAAAATGGGCAGATGAGGCTTTTTATTGGATGCATCACAAATCCTCTGGGCCCAGTTTGTCATCCTTATTCTCGGCGGGCACAGCCCTGCTGCAGCGGCCGGCACTGTGAGCCATCAGCCCTCCGGGACCAAGCGCTCATGCCCCCGACACCATCCCCAGCTTCCTCCTTCCTCCCTGGGGGTACCGACTGCAGAGGCTGGTCCGTGCCTCCCTCGCGTTAAAGCCTGCCCAGCCCCGCCTGGATGCGAGGGGCTGCGTGCACGTGGGCTTGCAGCATGAGCAGCCCTTTGAGGTGCACACAGGGAATAAGCAGGTGTAATTTCCTGACTGAAATGCACAGTCTGAGCTCCGCGAAACCCCCTGTGAGTTTTATTCCCATCCTCTCCCCTGTACTCAAGCAGAATTTTTTCTTTGGTTGCTGTCAGGAAAACACTCCAGGTTATCACATGGCGAAATCAGCATTAACTTAAGTCCCCAGGGAGCCTTGCTCCTGAGCTGAAGTAGAAAATGATCAATAACATGGGGATGTGACCCCATGGTGAGTCCAGGCAATGTAGTACCGGGATTCTTCCTCGCCATGGCCAAGACAAACACATAGGAAGAAAAATGCATGAAAGGCAAGAGTAATTACTATGTCCAGGACACAAGTGGCATTTCAAAGATGATTCTTAAACTTGGAAAATGTGACCTGTGGAGAGCTGCCAACATCACAGAGAGTGGTGTTGGTCTGCTGAGTATATCCCATACAGTAACTATGTCTGCATAAGTGCTTCTGGTTTACTCAGGCCAAGGTCTCTCTGCCTTTCCCAGCTCCACGCATATCCACATTGCTTCAGCTGTTTAGGTGGGAAAGACCAAGGTGTGAAGTGACCAGGAGAGAAGTGTATTGCATGCAGCAACAGGGTAGCATGGGCCCTGGGGTGACTGACTTACCACGAGTCCTGGCCTCACTGCTCCAGAGGAAAACCAGAATGTTTGCATTGTCCTGGAAAGCCTTTGGACAGGCTGTTTTATGGGATATAGTTGCACAGCAGAGTTACCCTGGTCCAGACTGTGGAAAGTGGCTTTTCTCTATTGAATTTGGGCAGTTTCCATCAGCGGAGGACCACAAGCCACAAGGGTGGTGGAAAAAAAGCAGCAGCAGCATCTTCCTGCTACAAGATTCAGAGCACATTATTGCCCAGATAGTCAAATATTTTCAGTGAGACGTCCCTTTAGGTAGCTTCAGGCTGATTATGCTCAGACTTCTACTGTTTCTCCAGAAACTTACTCTGAAGTCAGACAATTAATAAAGGCAATGCAGAGGGCAAACATTGAGCAGGAGGTGGGCTGGTGCGGATGAGATCTAGGCATGCAGTAAGAATCACTAATCGCTCTAAACAGCAAAAATTCTCAGTGCCCAGTTAGAGTAATATAGCAGAAGGGTACCTAGAGAGTAAACCTATTATTTCCAGACCTAGCCAGACTCCTACACATAGTTTGGTTAGGACCTGTCTAATTATAGGAGTGTGAAAAAGTACTGCCAGCAATACCAGACTGCAAAGTATTTTATTTTGTAAATGCATTCATTTGATGGTGGAACAGTAACAAGCTCTGGAATAGCATATCTATATCGAACAAGATGATAACCATGTAATAAGACGGGAGATGATGTACATGGCCGAGGGCTGTTTGGGCAGTAACGTGTGAGCACAGGATAAACAGAGCTGCATTTGCAGAGCGCTTAGCAAAGTTTAATGACAGCGCTGGAGCTGCATGGTGAATCACCACCATCCAAGAGTTAAAATGTGTTTATCTCTATTAAAGAGTAGCCTGAAGGTCTGCTCTCATGCTGCAGGAATCTGCTACCTGCGTGCTTCTTGCTTCGGGTGGGGTTAGTGCTTTGGCACCCGAGGCAGAAACCCAGCAGAGCAGCGCAGCGAGTGGGCAGGCTGCAAGGGGCACCAGCCCTGGAAGCGAGGGTGGCCACAGCGCTGATCCTCCCTGCCACGTTCCCTGTCCCCCAGTGCCACTGTGGAGCCAGCAAGGTAGTTCATCTGGAGGGACTCGTCAGGGGGTGTCCCTGGGATCCCCCGGAGCCAGCTTAGCCAGGACAGTGGCATCCAGTGGGGATGGCAGCAGGGCAGTTTCCCCTTCAAACTGTGTGTGGTGATCAGCCCGGTGGTGCCCCAGGGCTGATTGGCACCAATGACTCTGGAAGCAGAACATCCCCTCGCTGTGCCCTGCAGCCCCACTACTGCCTGTCAGACCTGTTAGAGAGGGTCCAGAGGAGGCCACGAGGATGACCAGAGGGCTGGAGCACCTCTCCTGTGAAGGCAGGCTAAGATAGCTGGGGTTATTGAGCCTGGAGAAGAAAAGACTCCGGGGAGACCTTATGGAGACCTTCCAGTACCTAAGGGGGCTTACAGGAAAGCTGGAGATTAACTCTTTGTCAGGGAGTGTAGTGAGAGGACAAGGGGTAATGGCTTTAAACTAAAAGAGGGTAGGTTTAGATTAGATATTAGGAAGAAATTCTTTGCTATGAGGGTGGTGAGGCACCGAAACAGGCTGCCAGAGAAGCCTTGGATGCCCCATCCCTGGAAGTGCTCAAGGCCAGGCTGGATGGGGCTTTGGGCAGCCCGGTCTGGTGAGGGGTGTCCCTGCCCATGGCAGGGGGTTGGAACTGGATGGGCTTTAAGGTGCCTTACAACCCAAACCACTCTATGATTCTGTGCCTGCCGGGGGAGCAGGAGATGCTGCAGGGGCTGGCAGAGCAGGAGGTGCCCACGGGTGACCGTGACACTAAAATGCTAAGGGGAGGAAAGCCAGGCTGCCCAGCAAACTCGCTTCCTTTCTTCAAACCTTGTTAAGCTTCTGAATCTGAGGGAGAACTTAATTAAAGTGAATAAAGGTAATAAAGGCTTAGGAGAGGGAAAATAGAGCAGCAAACACCAAGCAGAGACAAGAAGAAAAAAAAGAGCAGGAAGAAGTAAAACACAGGCTTCATTAACTTGGTTTTCAGATTCCTTTCAGCCAGCCTTATTAAGAAAAAGGGCATGTCTTGGACTGCACAATGGATCAAAAGCAGGGCATGGAGTTTTTCCTAAAACCAGTATCTTTGCACCCCACCAAGAGAGTTGGAGCTTCTCAATAGGTGCAGAGGAGTCAGCAGGCAGGCAAGGAGAGGACACGCTCACTGGGCGTGCAAGGATCTGTGTTTGCCTTGTGACAGCCTTAGGATGAAAGTTTGGCAGAGTTATCTCCATCCTCCTGTCAGCTGTGGAGGTAATCATCAATAAATGAGGATTGTAATGGGGAAGGGAAAGGAAAAATTGATCCTTGCTGTGGCTGCATGTTGTTCTGTCTGGATACTGTGTGTGCCACATCCTAAAAGTGTTTGTGAGGCCACTCTGGTACCATTTTTTCTATTTTGGGACTCTCCCAGGGGACTGCTGCATCACAGGGCTGGCCCCAGGGAAGCCACGGGACAGACTCAGCCCTGAAACTTCCCCGGCACTGCCAGCCTCAGCCTGCACCTCTGCCCTAGAGCTGCGAGATGGAAAATAACTGCAAAGGAGAGTCAAACCTTCCCTGGCAAACGGTCTTACAAGATGTTTGTTCCTTCTTCACTTCACCCTTTCATAGAAGAAATAAGGCACCTCTGCAGTGCAGGTCCAGTAATGATAACCCCACAGTGTGCTATTATTTCATAGCAGATTTTCTCAGGCCAAGAGATTCATATACAACCTAAAAGTTGCAGCTAACTTGAGTTATACAGGACTCTTAAAAAGCTTGCTTATTGTCTGAAAGTAGCTTAAAATCATCAATTTTTGCAAAGACATTTCATTTGGTGTGGCAGAAAAAAATCAGGGACCTTGAAACAACATTTTTGTCCCTTTTTTTAAGTTTCTGCAGAAAGCAAGAGGACCATCCAAAAGTCACTGAATGCAATAAATTAAAGTTCTGGTTCAGCAGGTTGAAAACATCTAATGCAAAGCGAAAGCTAATTCTTAGATGCCCTGAAAGTCAGCTGTTTTAAATGAGGGCAGAAGTAATTGGGTGTGCTTTATCACTCCCACACTAGGCATTGCTGCAGCATTATATGAGGGGGTCAGTTCAATGGAGGGCTCCCTGAGCCAAGAGGGAGAACCTGCGTCCTGGTATTGGGTGCCTCAATTAGGCACATCTCAGCTTCTGCTGGATCGTGGGCTAACCGTGATTCGTGGCTTTGAGCTCTGAAGGAAAGCTGACTCCTTGCAGCACAATTCGGGAGCCACGTGATGGGTCTGTTGTGACAAGCCTTTCCTCTTTCTCAGCCAGGAGATGGAGATCGAGATGAGAAAGAACGTAGCCAGAGAGCAGGTTTTGTACACTGCACACAAGCACCAACATCTGGGGTGCAATGTTTGGGTACTTAGGACATATTAAAAAAAAAAAAAAAAGGCAAAACAGACTGAGCTTGAGACGCTCGAGCTAGCACTGAGCACTCAGCTGATCTGCAAACTGGATGATAAATTGAGTGAGTGCAAAAGTGCAATCACTAATTAATCCACTGAAATTGTATGAAGAAAATTCAAGTCCAATGCCAAAGAAACAAAAGTATGCATGGTTTCTGAAAAAAAAAAAAGAAAAAGAAAAAAAAAGAAAAATGTGGAAAGCACAGTACCCTGAAGACAAAGATGCAGACATAAGAAGCAATAAGATGACCAGTTTTTAATGGTTGTCTCAATATCTGGTCATTCACTTCCACACTGTAGCACAGGTTTTCTTTCACACAAGTTTGAACCTGTGAAAGCTTTGCTCATTCTGTTTCCCTGGCTGACAAGACACCATTTGCTTTCCGTGGAGTTTCTTGCTTTCTTGTGGATTTGTAAAAGAAAGCCAACTAACTTGAAATTGCAATTAATTTATCACTAGACACATTACCTTGAGATTGCTTCACTGTTGCTTCAACATAATTTGCTTCCTGCCTATGTGAGGGGGTTGGCATGACCACATCCAGCTGGTTTTATTTGCCCTGTACATAATAGCGACTGCTCCCATGCCCCTCATGAGAAAGCGGTTGCATGAGGTTGGTTGAGTCAAAACCTGCAAGCCTGGGCATTCATCGGAAATGTTATTCATGCGTACCATTCACTGAGTTACGTGTGCTCGTTGAATGGCAGCAAGAGGCACGGCTGGGAGCTGGGCCTAGCAAGGGTAACGCTGGGAAGAGGCTGGAGCCAGCCCTTGGCCAAGGTAATGGCAGAGGCGAGACTTTTTTGGAGAAACTCCTGAGTACCAAGCAGACCATGGGGCCCAGGAGGTCAGTATCCGTAACTGGTCCTTTTACCAAAGCGTCATTCCAGGATATCCAGATGTAGCTGGGAAAATAGGACATACTAAGCCCTGACAACACGAAGCTGCAGCCCTTTGCAAGAGGATGACATGGGCCAGCTCACTGCGCTGGTGCTTGTCAACTTTAGAAGCACAGAAATATTTAGGTTGGAAATGACCCTTAAGATCACCAATCCAACCATCACCTAACACCGCCGAGTCCACCACTAAACCATGTCCTTAGTGCCACATCCACACAGTTCTTAAACACCTCCAGCATTCAATGTCAGGTAGCTGTGGGCTTTGCCTCCCATTTGGTCATTTTTTAAGATACATTTTTACAACATCACTGCTCGAGATGATTTATTTTTATCAGCAGCTTCCCACCAGCGAAGGAAACCAATGGGATTGCTGGGAGACTGGGGAAACCCTAACAGAGCGTGCAGACACTGGGAGTTACAGCTCATTCCTGGCCTGAGTAATCTGTATATAGCTGGAAAAAGGTCATGTTGAGGGAGGATTTCCGTGGGAAAAAATGGTTTACAAATAGTAGAAATAAATACTCCTTGCAAACCACTGGGTGTGATGCAAGCCAGCTGGAGCCGGATGAATCTGAGCAAAAAGCAGGCCTTTCTGTGCAGCCCCAAGAACCCACAACCCCTCCTCGCCACCCAGCCCCCCGGCTCAGAAAAACTCATCCATTGGTTCTTATCTGTCTACACTGAAGGCCATGTTTTACTTTTCTTTTAAGAAAAGGTTTCGATTCAAAACCTTTAGCCTTGTGCTGGGGTGGGCTTTATAAAAGGCCAATAATTTTAATCATGTTTGGAATAAATTTGATTTAAAAGAACAGAGCCTCGAGTTAGGGAGAGCATCAGACAGTAGGATAAGACAGCCTAATGTACTGGTTCTTATTTCCTCTATTTGCCTAGGCAAGACAGGGCCCAGAATTTTATTGCTTAATGAAATGTCATCGTGCAGCATCAAACAGATTAACATCCCAAACTAACAAACATGCCTGGAATATTCCTTCATCCTGCTTCTTCCACAAATCTGGATGCAAAGTGTGCTGGGTGGAACACAAAACACAGAAACATGCCCCCGTCGCATGCTGAGAAAACCCGGTGTTGCTGGATCTGAAGGTGGGAAGGTAGCAGCAGGCACGTTAACTTGGTATCTGGGGACTTCCCAGGCAGAACTGCGCCATCCCTGCTGCATCCAGACCGAAACCTGCCTTTGAAGTCATCTTTAGCAGCAGTCCCCTGGAAGCCAGCCAGGCACATCAAAACCTAGGAAAATCTAGGAAGATGTCTTCTGAGGACGTCTGAGATGCCCAGCAAATAAAACAGTAAACAAGGAGATCAGTAAAAATGGGCGATGGAGTGGGCCATCAGCAAGGGTGTTTTTTATTTGGGTGCAGAAATGGAAGCAGGAAATTAGACCAGGAAGGGGAGCTAGAAGCCACCGAAGCGGCAGCGTGCCCTGCGGACAGAGCACTCGTTCCCAAACGAGTCAGTGTATGCGCTGATTTACGTGTTCTAAGCACAGTGGTTAAGCATGAATGTTATCTGATGAAATTTCTTAGTGTGATGGCCAAGCTTTTATAAGTACAAAAATACTTCAGATATTAAAAATGCAAGGCATGGATTTGGGCATGTGGACTGCGATGAGTCATTGTTTCAGAGTGACTTTCAATATACGTGGACGCTAAATGAATGATGTTTGATTATAATTCCTCTCCTGAGGTATTTATAGGTATAATTAGACAGACCTTTCAGAAATTAAAGGTGATGAAGTTATAATGAATGAAATTTTCATTGAAGTGAGGCTTAAAGAATATAATGACTAAGGCACAGGAAGAGACATAGGAAGAAAGGACACCCTGGGAAAGGCCAGCTGTCCTGGAGGGAGAATAAATACAGCTGAGCAGCAGGACGTCCCCTCCAGCATTTCAAATCTCCTAACAAAATTTGCTGTTGATGTGAAGATATGCAGCAAAATGCACATTGCATTTATTTATGATCTATACTTCCTAAAGGACAATATCAGGAATTGCACCGACTCTCACTGGGAGGAATGATGTAATTGGACATACCATGGAAGATCACTGTTCCCGTTGCTTCCACACATGACTTAACCATTTAATCATGCCCCTGGCATCTTCTGTGCTGCTGATGGGCTCTCTAAGGAACGCAATTTAAAACAACTCCTGCCAACTGCTTGCTAGCCCTCACTGTTTGTTTTGTTCCAGCAGTGACGCTGTGTCAGACACTTACCAAAGCAGCATTTTTGGAAGTTTGTGTTAGAAAATCCCCGCCACATCCAAACCTGAGCGCGTGCTGCCGCAGCTCTTGTGGCCTGGTCGCAAGCTGGCCCACAGATCGACTTATCCCGCAGCTCTTCAGAGGTTTTCCTCATCTGAAAAACTGCCAAATCCTGCTCACCTTCAGAAAGAAAAGCTGATGTAGACAACCACAGGTCACTCATCTGCATTGCGGCAGCATGGTGAGCGCGCGGCTGTCAGCAGCCTGTGCTTCGTGTCCAGCGTCTGCCCACCACCTCTCCGGGTGTCACGGCGGGACCTGCAGAAAGCCTGGCCCTAAACAAGTCTGCAGACACCACGAAGACTGGGGAGCTGATGAGGAGAGGACACACTGCAGAGGCAGCAGCATGGTGATCTTGATCTTTTTTCTTGATCAGAAAAAAAAATGTACTGCAGTGTGACCTGGGCAGATGCAGGAGCCCCAGCACCTGCAGGGATCTAGCAGGGATCTGGCAGGGATCTAGCAGGGATCTAGCAGCCCGCTCCACCTGCAGCCTCCTCCGCTGTTGCCCATAGGGAAGCCCAGGTTAGGTGCCACCAGGCTTGGATATCGCCATCTTGGTTGCACTGTGGTAGCTCTGCAAGGGCTTTACTGGAAGATGTGAGCTACATTGAACAGCAGACACCTGTGTCCTCTGTAGGTGCCTGTGAATCTTATCTTCCCTTGTGCAATTACCTTCCCGTTGGGGTTTCCTCTATCTGCATATCTAGAAGTGCATAGGAGTGACTGAGAAGTATTAATCCAAGCAAATGGAGCAGAGGCAAGAGGTCAACTGGTCAGACACAATGAGCAGGCTCCAAAAATAACCAGGAATGAGGGTCCACTGGCTTGAAAAAGGTTGTTTCTTAAATCAATAAGGACATAAGATGTTTTATTTTGGACCCTACATATTACAAAAAGGCAGGCTGTTGTGCCCAAGAAAAACAACTCCCAGAAATATGCATTTTAGGAGATCGCACCTAAAGAAGGTGCATTTGAGTAGAGTGTTTTTTCACCTGAAGAATCTGAACTGGACACTAACCATCCAGCTTAGAACAACTGCAATGCGTGCACAGGTTTAGTCCACAATTAAGATGCTGAAGGACTTTCCTTCTGCCCGCCTCCACACAAACCCCTCAGCTGGTGTGCAGGCAGAGAAATGCTTCAATATTCTGGGCCAGGCCTTCGTTAACAGCTGTGGGAATTACTGCCTGGCAGCAGTAATGTACAATGGTGGCTGGGGGATACGGAACTATGGGCCAGTGGTTAGCCCTGTTGGTGTGATGTGTTCTTAATGTTGATTGTCTGCTTGGAGCTTGGTAATTAGCAGATGAGCAGGGATCATCTTCTGTCTTCATTTTTCCGCTGTGACCAATCTCCCTCCTCTGTTTCAAAGCTGCCCATCCACAAGCTGGACTGGACTGAGGTGCCGAGGTCTGCAGCTCACCCGAGCTGTAGATGGCACAGAGGGAAGGGCAGCAGGAAGGCTGTCAGGGACAATATTCATCAAAATCTTGAGAAACTGGAGAAAGAGGTGGCAAGAGGGACAAGTGCCAGCTGTGGCACTTGGGCAGGAATAACCTTAACACACCATGGAAAAACAGCGATGGGTGCGTAGAACAGGATACGAGTGAGATGTGAGTCATGTTGTTGTAAAAAAAAATAAAAAATAAAATAAAAAAGAAAGCAAACATCCTGCCGAGATGTCTAAATAAGAACAGCCTTCTTGAAGGTGTGCTGCTGCTCTGTGTAAGCCCTGGAAAAGCTCTGTTTGAAGGTTGCAACCAGTTTTGGGAGCACAACAACGGGAGAGGGCGCTGCAAAGAGCAGCAGAAGTGCTCAGCGGTCTGGAAGACACAGCGTTGGTGGAAACGAACCAACATCTGGATTGTTTAGCCTTAAAGTGAAGACCGAGGGGATATGCTAACTCTTTAAGAGGAGAATAAAATGTTCTCCAAAGCCTGGGTGATACGAGCAAGGAACGGAAGGGGTATAGGGATGAAGTGGGAGATGACAGCCCGCCTGGATGGAGGAGGAGAAATTTTTGAGGCTCCCCAGATGTGGGGGGAGAGCGCTCCTCCAGAACACATGGCTGCAAGGAGCCCCGTGACCTTCCCCCACTGCCAGCACCGCGGTTCTGGTCATCACTCTTTGGCATCTTGGCTGGCTGTGCTCCTGCTCACCTAGTTACCTAATGTTTTCACATCCTCCTCACTATTTCTGTTCTTTAGATAGATATTGATCATTTTCCAGGTTTTTCTTCAGCTGTGAAAGCAAATTCTCCAAAGCTCCAAAATTTTAGCTCTGCTGAGAGAAAGGAGACCCACAAAGAAATGCTGGCACAGTTACATGGGCACATTTGGCCCAGACTTCATCAGAAAAGGAAAGCTGCACAGCATGAGGAAGCAGGTCCCAGACACCACGGTGGTTCTCAGCCCTTCTTTTTGGTTTTAATTTACTTGACATTGGCATAGCATGTGACCACCCACTGGCCTGCAGAATAGTGCAGGCAGAGGACTAGATTAAACCAAAATGTTCCTGCTCAGATTCCTGTCATGTGAATTGCAAACTGGTGACTTTCAGCTTGGAAAAAGCAGTCCCCAACTGCCTGGGAGCCGCGGTGGGGCTCAGAGCATCCCACGCTCCCTGGCCCCCCATGCGGTGCCCAGGCGAGCATCCGTGTGGAGGATGGTCAGGAACAGCCAGAGGCTGGGAAAGCCTGACGACTGGCTGCCTCTGCCCACAGAACAGAAACACCCACCAAGATAAAAGCCCCCCCGTCCCCTCCCAGGGACGGAGCTCGGCCAGGTTGCCTAACAAGGAGCTGTGCATCCTGCAGCTCACCCCTGTGGACCTGGGTAGGGTATCAGAGCTGGGTACCAGAACTGAGAAAGCCCCGTTACAGATCCCGGTTCATCTCCGCAGGGCCGCCAAGAGCAGGGATTTTTCAAAATGATGGTTTTGTGTTAGCTCCTTCCGTAGCAAGAGGCAGTTCTGCTTGGAGAGGCCACTCTGCACCCACCTGATGGCTGTAACGATGCAGACACCGTCTGTTACAAAGGCAGTGGCTGCACAGGAACGCCTGCCCGATATGGCTTTAATCTTGTTTTCATTTTTGTGCTCTTGAAGGTTAACTTCATAGCTGGAAGCTAAAACCAGAGCTCATTTGGTCCGAGCCCATACTGCACACAGACATCAGTCCCTTTCTCACACATTTCTCACGCTGCCTTTAACCTTGCTGCGAAGGCTCTGTTCCTGCGGAGCAGTGAGCGCGAGATCAAGGCACATATCAGCAAGGCCACGGCTCCGTGCTCGTGCTCCAGCTGCCTGACATTTATTGCAGTCTAGACAATACAAAGTGTCCCCATGACGTGGCTCTGGTCCACATGCACGCACAGCCGCCCCCAGGGACAGAGCCAGCCCGGTGCAGGGACACAAAGCCAGCTCGGTTAGTGCTGCTGTGCTTTTCAAACAACAGTGCAGTTTTCCTTGTCCTTTTCAATGTATAATATTCTGCTTTGTACGCTGCAAGTTGGCAGCCCTGCATACGGATCAGCACCATCGACACGGGGATTACTCACTGAGGGTAGTGCTTAGATGCCACAGTCCTGCCATGCCAGGCGCAGGGCACCTTCAGAGTAAGAAGCACCCGCTGATGCCTCAGAGCTCGGCTGTTAAAGAGCATTAACTGCTACGGTTGCCCCAGGAGGAGCTGACCATCAAAGGGGGTTGCAACCAAAATTCAGAGTCTTTGGGGGCGTTCCTGAAAAGAAAATGGTACCAGAGTTGGGTGCTCTTCCAATGGCTGCCTGTCCACATGAACAACATACCAAAGCACTGTTTCTGTCCCACTCATGTCATCTCCTTGGGCCTTGAATAAAGACCAGAGGGCAGGGTAATGGCCAATGCTTTCACAGGCTTTGCCATTTCCTCGGCTGCTCTGCCTCCATCAGGGTGGAAAGAAAAGCATGCCCTTTTTTGGAGAAGCTGAGATATTCACACATTATTCAAAAATTCTTCCAAAACACCAAGTAATTCATATTTAATGATGTCTGATTGTTGTTTAGGGTAAAAGATGAAAAATTATATAGGAATACTGGAAAATAGATGCTGTTGCCCCAACACAGAACTATAGGTACAGGCAGTAACAATGGTGAGGGAAGTTCTCCTATGCCTCGTCTCCCTCTAAGGCCTCAAGACTCTTTCTGAATGTTGAGGAAACTTCTACAGAATCTTCATGAGATGGATAGTTCCTTCAGCATTGTCTTAATTGCCAAATACTGTAACACATATTGACCATGCATTGGCTGTATCGCCACCAAATGAGGAGTGCCAGAGTGAATATATGTGACTGCCAGTCCTACCCAGACAGTCCAACCAAGCTGTAGCTTTATTTCTCACATCAAGCTATGCTCCAGCACTACTCATCTAAGGCAGGGCAGCCGCAGTACCTGCTGGGGAGAAATACAGCAGATGGGAGAACTGAGTTTCTTTTCCATGGCATGTTTCCAGCAGACATGGCCCGTACCAGGGTACCCCTTTGGGGAGCACAGGGGGCTCATCCACCCAGCCTGTGTCCCCACCCTGGGGACTCACGGGGAGCCCAAGAGCTCCGGGGTGCTGCCCTGCAGAGGAGCCCTGCCATCATATGCAGGAGCAGCCAGGGAGACTAAGCCAAATGAACCAGGTGCTTAGCATGAATTACCCCCTCTTACGTACTGTTCCTTCTGTTATTTCAGGTCAAGTTGTGTAATTCGGCCAGCTTTTCCCAGTTCTCACTTCACATCTATTCCAAATGAGTGTATTAACTTGAGGATTAGGTCTCCCCTGTGTCAGACCCCAGGGAAGGACTGGCAGTTCATCCAAGGTCCAGGCCTTTGTTTGGTTTGCACATTGTGCAAAGGGTCAATACTCGTGAGGGCCTTTATACATAGCCTAAATCATAGCAAATTAATAGGATTTTATACAGGAATGAGTAGGAGTTGCTTTCTACTCTTATTTATTTGGACTAGCGCCGATAACAGCCCGGGGATTTTCCAGACAGCACAGTCTCTGCTCAGATTTCTACAAACAAGCCCATGCAGACAGACAGACAGCATCGAGGAGGGAAACAACAACCAAGCAGGATTCGTTATGGTCACCTCTTATCTGCGCCACGTTAGCATTCAGCACGCTAGGCTGCAGGATGAAAACAGACTGCCTCAAGTATGAAAATAAAAGCATATTAACTTGCATTTGAAAGAAAAACAAAGGAGCGTTTTAAGCAGCTCTGCCTTGACCCCATGAGCTCTCTGACTGCATGGAGTCTGGGGTGGGACCAAATAACCCCTCCAGGAGCTTTACAGACACAGCAATACGAGAAGCTACCGCTCTCAAGCACGTGGTACAGACACCAAGGCCCCTGCCAAGTGGTGGTCAAGGCAGTAGTTTGGTGAGGTTTTTATGAGGGTAGTACTAGGGCTGTTTAATTGATGAATATTACTGGTACCATGTTTTTCTTGTCTGTTTTCCTTGCTGAGGATGAGTGAGTGTTCAAAAAAAAAAAAAAAACACCTCTATTTACTGCACAAATACAGTAACCCCAAGTGGTTAAGTCTCTCACTCTGGACCAAAGTACCATGGGGATGCCCACAGAAAGTGGTTTCCTAATTTAAAGAAATATTTAAAGTTTTGTCTCAAACGTCTATCTTCCGATTTCTTCTACTCCAGTTCTTTGGGAAGGGAAGTTTCCCCCCCCGCCCCACACACACACACCCCTCCCTATCAGTCAAATACTGACAGCTACGAATTACTGGGTACTTGTCATACTAGAGAAACAGGAATTCCTTTTTACAATCCCCCCCACCCAAGAATAACCACATGAGCGCACAGCATAAGTTAGAGATAGCACCCAGAGATGAGGACTGAAGTTTGTGTCACATTTCTGTATTAGTAAAGATCAAAAGCAAGCCCTCAGGAGTCACAAACTCCAAAAATTCTACACCCAGCAGTAAGCTCCCAGTGTAAAGCTGAGGTTCTGGCTCCATCTGCTGCCAGAAAGATGGAAAAGATGAGAAAGTGAACAAGAAGCAGCCAAAAAAAAAAAAAAGAAAAGAAAGAAAAAAAGAAAGAAAGATTCTAATACGGCCTATTCTTCTGCTTAACTAATGCACTAACACTGCTGTTGAAAGACAAACAAAATAGAGATTGCTTCATCATGGAAACTTCTAACAGGTTCAAGATGTGCAGTTCTTTACCAGGTCATGACTGTTAGGCATTTTAGTCCTTTTAAGAAAGTAATCTATCTTGGTAATTTTTAACTTTAACAAACACTGTTTGATGACATAAATTCATGTTTTTGCAGCTGAAAAGAATCCTAGATAAAGGACAAAGTCATAAGCATGGTTACCAGGATTGCCAGCAGGAAAGAAAAAAAAATAAAGGAAACCTGCATTCTATGTTTTCCAGTCTCCCCACTCCACTGTGTTGCTCTTGCCTTTCACTGTTTCATGTGGTGCCTTTAAATCTTAGTTTACATTTATCTGCAAACAAAGATTTTTTTTTTCCTGCCAGTGTATATATTTCGTGATTTCATGCCAAGAGAAACGTGCATATTTTTTGGCAAAGAGCATTGGCATATAGTACAATTTGGCATTATTTTTGCAAACAAAGCTTCCACTGAAGTCAATGGCTGCTTTGGGTACATGAGGAATGCTGGTTCGGCTCTTGGGTGCTTAGATTACCTCCCTGTGTTTGCACAGCACTCAATGCAGAGTCACTATTCATTTAGAAAAGCATTTCGTATACCATACCTGACACAAAGAAACATCAGAATACGTGCAGGCAATATAATGGAGACAGATTGAGCCTTTACAGCCAAATGATTAAAGCAATGTTTTGTAAATACACATATATCTTTAGAAAATGTTATTGCTGTATAGCTCTTTTTAAAGAAATGGAAACCCTTTGGATAGGCAATTTGTGTTATACAGATCTCTTTCAAATATTATTTTAAATATAAATTTCGATTACAACAACAACAAAAAGCATCACTAAAGAAATGCCATTTCCACACTGTCATCTTTCTCTAATACAAGGTTAAGAAAAGTACTTGAGAAGTACTGGGAAGGTACAGAAGGGGCATTCTCTGAACTTGCTTTTCTCACTTCTTCACTTCCTATAAAGTTAGGATGCAAAGATCAAATTCATAATATTTTATGAAGTGTCTTGTATATCTTCTTTGCACATTTCAGAGTACATATTACACTAATTTGTAAATGATTTTCAGTTTGGCGCCCTTCAAATTAAACTTTGTTCAGGACCAGCGCTTGGCAGAGCTATAATACACTTGAGCAATACGTAGAACAAGCACAAACACGACAGCACCGAATTTCTGGCACTGAGCGGTTAGAGGCACTTTAGTTGTCTACATTTTTTTGGTAATAAAGCCCTGAAGAAAATTTCTAAGGCTAATTAAAATCCCAGACAACAAAACCAGAGACTGATTTACAAGCCCATTAGTTATATGAGTAGCTATATTTGAGCTTGAGAGGTTTAAGCCATGTCACTGAAATCTGGCCAAATCCCAGTTTATGCTTGCTAGAAGACAGACAAAAACCACTTTACATGACAAAGTAAGCCCTTATTTTGCCCCCTCTTTCTCAAAACACACACTACATATCAAAGGCAGGCGATCTTTCTAATAGCCTATAATCTTGCCCCTTTACACACTAGAAGAGGAGCTTGAACATTTCCTTTGGCCATTCCAGCTCTTCCTGTTATCTCACTGATGGCCTCTAAGATGTTTTTTTATTGTTGCTGAAGCAGAGGTTGACTGGTGACAGGGTCAATGTCTGGGAAGAGAAGTCCTGGGTTCCTGTCTTTACTCCCAAAACAATGTATGTAATTCTGTTCTTGTTCTGACATTGAACTGTAATTAAAGCCAATGATCAAAAAACCTTGTGCTTTAGCTCTCAGGATGCAGTCATACACCCTTGCTGTGCATCTGGTCCCATTAAGCTTCCACTGGTTTGCACCCAGCAGTCTTGTTTCACAGGCACAAGCAGAGTTTGCCTCACCCCCCAGAAGGACAGACAGTGACAAACGCACTTGTGAGGGATATTGGACTCACTGACTCCGTGTTCAGAGCCACTTTCTGGAGGCACATCTTGACTGCCACCACCATATCTATGCAAAAGGCAAGAACCACCTGCCACTGTATTTTCCAAGGAGCCTAGCCACCCAAAACATGTATTTAGGCTCTAAACATACCTACTAGCTGTGGGGACTTCACCATCCTTAACCCTGCTCCTGAATTTCTGAGCTGCTTAGGCAGGTACTATGCATCTACCTTCCTCACAAAGGTTGTTGAGGCTCTGCGACCACCACAGAACTGAGGGCAACTCAGAGAACTTTCAGGTCAAAAAGGACAATTCCTCAATTACATAGTCATTAAATAAGTGCAATTTGGGATGGCAGTTTTTGACTTGTCTTCAGAAAGGCTTTACATACCTTGATTTTCATCAGCTCGTCAAGGAAATGGGATTCAGGAAGCAACCACAGGATGAATGAAAACCCCAGAAATCAGTCAGCAATGGTCTGTTGCATAAACAGAAAAAACTCAAGTTCTGAGCAGACTTGGCCTAGTTAGTCTGCAACCAGAAAGTGGGCTGGACAACAAGATTAGAGCTCAAACTGATGACCAAAAGCCAGAGAAACCTGGCTGGGAGGATGAAAGACAATAAACTAGACCACAAAATGTTACATGCAGATTATTCTTGCTTATTACACAAATAAAAAAATGAGGACAAACAGGTTCAAAGTTGTTCTTCAAAACAATTTGCACAAAAGGGAGTCTGGGAGCACAAGCTGAGAGATGAAAATATTATGCCACTGCAAGAAAACCCAAACCACAATACTTAGGCATAAACTGCAGTAGAGTATACAAGCCACGCAAACTAGTCTAGCTCTGCTCAGCATCAGTGAGGGCACGGCTGGAGCAGTGAATCACAGGCGAGCAAGAATGGTGAAGGGCTCTAGGAAACATTACCTCTCAGGAAAGAAATCAAATTTTAACTAGAGAAGGAGAAATGACTGAAACGGGAATGGTAACAATCCTTACATATGTAAAAGACTGTTGTACAGAAGGAAAATAACCTGTTCTCTGGCCCTGATGGACAGCATAAACAGGCAGCAAGGGAGACACGTGGACAATACGGTAGGAAACTTGCTAACGGTAAGGACAGGGAAGTGCTGAGACACAGACTATGGAGTCTCCTGCCCTAGAGCCCTTTCAGGCAATTATGCAAACAGTGGCATAGCTATAGCTGGGGCAGGGGAATCTGATAGCGTCCTTGGTTCCTGCCAGCCCTATTACTCTACAAAAGTAAACCTTTTGGCTGCTAAGGATTTTGAGGGGTTTACCTTTTGGTCTCTGAAAGGACTCCAGCAATGATGTTTGCATTACAGTTTCTTTCAGTTACTTCGCTCCTTTCCAGTTAGATTGCACAAGCACAGCCTGCAGAAATGCCAGCCTTTCTAGGCAACACCTTTCTGCATTTTATTCTTATTCCTAAGACTAACAGTCACGGTGACACACTACCCCTTGCCTTTCCAAACTGAATCAGTCTTCATCCATGGCAGATGACTATTTATTTTGTCTGAAACAAAGTAAGGTACACACTGGTCTACTCTGTGATCCTAAAGGGCAGATTGTTTATTTCTATAAACTGTGTTGCTTTTAAAATACCACAGCATTATTTACCACTTCCAATTATAAACATGTGACTACATTCAACCCCTATGCTTGGCAAAGGGAACATTTTGCTTTACCAGTGATTAATCAGGGTTTAGCCTCAGCTAAAACCAGCTCAGTTAGTTAATAAATACGATAAAACAACCTAGAGCAAGAACAGTAGCGAACTCCGCAACTGCATGCATAATTGGGCATCCAAAGGCACAGAAGCGCAGAAGCACTCATCCTGGAAAAAAAGTATAACAAAAGCTTCCATATAAAGATGGACAGAAACACAGAGACTGCAAAGGCAGCAGTTGCTGTGGGTCTGGACAGAGGTGACAGCAAGTTTCTGTGGGGCTCACTCTTTTTGAATACATTGTGGATTTAAATTGCACATTAACTTTTTTTTTTAATGCAAGGCATGTTTTAATATAAACATCCAGATTATAGGAAGTTTTATAACAATAAAGACAGACCTGTATACTCAGATTGCAAAGCGAAACACCGAGACCAGTCCTGAAAATGGCAACTCTTGTTATATAATCAAAATGCTCTACACACAGAACACAGCCTGATGCTTGTCAAGATCACTAGCATAATATCTAGTTTGTCAAACCTTCAGCATTGTAAGCTTTTTCTAGCTACAAATGAGAAACAGAAATTCAATCATAATGGCAAGTGCTTCCACACTACAGACACCTCGCCAAGAGGCAAAAATGCCAAATGCGATGTTTTGGAGAGTTCTACGAGATCTCAAGACCACCCTTACTAAAATACATATAAATTACACTTTATACTTTGGCCAAGACTTTCAATAATTGAAGAGATTTCTACAGACACCTCCCCTCAAACATTCTGACTTAACAGTTCAGTAAGTTCTGACTAGATGAACAGAACCTCATCACTTCATTTCCAAGTATTCCAAGATTGGAAGCTCTTTAAAATCATTATTAAATTATAATGGCTCTGAAGAAAATAAAAGACGTAGCTTTTTTTTTTTTTTTTAAAGAGTTAAGTCCTCTTAGATAAAAGGAATTAAAGATGCTTGCTTCATGAGCAGGCCTTCATCGCACATATTTCAACACAGCACCTTGGGTCAGTCAACAGACAGACTTTAAAAGCCACGTGTTCAGAAAGACAGAATGGTCTTATGAATTATTTCGATACACTCTCTGATTTCATCCTCCTTAATCACCAGAGGTGGTGCCAGCCGAATGATATCACCATGCGTAGGTTTGGCAAGAAGTCCATTATCACGAAGCCGCAGACACACCTTCCAGGCATCATAGTCTACAATTAAAGGAAAGATACTTACACTATGGCAGAAAAAGTGGCACAATTGCAGCATGTGGTATGTGGAGCCACTGTAAACTGCTTGCCATCTAGTAGGGAGAAACTACTCTAATTAAATATTAAATTAAATTAAAAATAATTAGATAAATAAAAAATAGAAAAATAATAGAAAATTAAATATAATGTGCTCCTTCTCGCAAATAAAGTGGTCACTTCTGAGCACCTGAGCAACTCTCCAGAATTTGCAGTGAACATGCAAGACTGCTGCAAAAACTGAGCTTTGCTCTTTCACAGATGAGAGCTTGTCTAGATATAGCAATAGATTTAAAAAAATAAAAAACAAAAAAATGGAAGCCTGCAAAGGGCAAGTAAGAGAAAGTCTGGATAGGACCTCAAACAAGGTCACTTTTATGCCTGGATTTCAGTGCATCATGTGTGTATGTCTTACAATCTCTCCCTTGCAGCACTTCATCATTTAGTATATTGATGATAAAAAAATAACCGTCTGCTCTGGCTTTTAAGCCATTTTCTAGCGTACTTCAAGGTGTTAATCCCTAGAAACTTGTTCTCAGTCATTAACTCTTTCCTTCCTTATGCCTTCCAGTATTCATTGTAATCATCTAACTATCCTGGAATAAACAACCTCAGCCAATCTTTCCATAGTCTGACAGAAACTAGCTTTCTAGGCATGGCCAGTTATCTTCAGGAGAACAGACAAAAGGGTATTTGTGGGGAGCTAGGCTCAGTGGCAGGTTTGAACATTATCCAATCATAAAAGAATTCAAGTCATTAAAAAAAAAAAAAACTTCAGATTTAGACAGTAAAAACCTCCTACTTTGAGTAGCACACAGCCACTCAAATAAATTTACAGAAGGTACTAAAGTGCCAAGATCAGAACACAGACAAGATGACTATAAGCTACACCCCTAAGCCACATAGATACTTTCAATTTAAGGCTTTTTTTTTCCATGCTATGACTCTGCAGTTGATTATATTTCCTTACCTTTGGTTTCACGAATTACAATTGCATTTAGAAGTCCTCTGCCTCTAACACAAGTTACAACATCAGATGGTGTCTTCATGAGCTCATTTCTTAATATGTTACCCATTATTTCTGCATTTTTAGCCAAGTTTTCCTCTTCAATTACCTGAAGGAAAGTTAGATGTACAGTCAACTAAGAGCACTGCATTTGTTTCAGTTGTCTACTCCAGCATGGTACATAATGACATTACAATAGCTGAGATACAAAAGCTGGTTCATCCAAAGTGTCACTGCAAAGGTAGCACATCCAAGCCAATCAACATTAAGCCTTCACTCATTCATGTTTACAAGAAACATGAATACCTGAACTGTTTTTCATTTGTCTCCCCCTCCTCCCCCACAAGTAGAAGATAAACCTCTGAAGACTCTTGATCTATGACTTTGCCCAAGTCCATATGTCAAGCAATGATGAGGCTTTTTATGTGACTTGCATTAAATGTGGTGAATTATGCAGTCACAGAACATTTAAAATATGGAAACTGGACAAGATATTTTTACTAGCTTCTATGTGAGCTCCAGTGGCATGTTTGCTATCAAGCTCACGGAGCAGCAGACTCTTAAATATGGTATAGTAAAATATACCATTTTTAAAATCTCTTAGTGAAATTAGTAAAACCATTTCATTGAATTTGAGTAAGTGCCTTAGAACTTGTCCTAGATAAATTTTATTTTGCCATTTAAGTCATTAAGACAATAAAATATACAGAAATTAGGGCACATTCACCGTTAAGATTTTAGAATTTGTTTTGTGATATATGCAAACAGTTAACCACTACCAATTTTTCATTGTTACTTAAAGACAGATTTCTACTTGTAGCATAACCAATAATGTTACTTATTTAATTGAAGATCATGTCAGTGTGAAATCCTGTTTTCTTTGGAATCTAAATCTTTATTAAAATACACAAACCTCCAGTGCTGCCATTGCAACACGACAGGCCAATGGATTTCCTCCGTATGTAGATCCATGTTCACCAGGCTTAATGGTCAGCATAACTTCATCATCACATAGCACTGCTGAGATCTAGAATGGAAAGGTCATCTAATTAATTTACCTAGATATTTAGAACAGTAAACTTAAATCTCTCTGAAGTAATTTTTCCTCAGGACTCAGAAAAGGATAATTTTCATCCTATGGTGATAAATTACATTAGCTCTGTACAGAGGAGGACACTTCTGACAATCACATAACAGCTTAATCCCCTTAAATACACTTAGCTATACATAGGTAAGGTATTAGCTATAAATAGGTAATATATAACAGCTAGCCACAGCTGAGAGGCACTTCTCCAAAATGAATATTATTTTAAGAGTTTAAGTTTCAAAACTCTTTTTAACAACTAAGAAATCAGCCAAAACAGTTCAAGGCAGGTTGTAACTTCCAGCCTAATCAGCAGGGATTTATGTCACTCCGGGAGGATAAACTCAGTCATGTGGGCATGCCACATAAGTGAACTAATGCCAGTTGTTCAGAAAAATGCTTTTAATATATGATGTTTTAGCACATGCTAATATATTTTTTTCCTTTTACAAAACTAATCAGAAATTCATTACAGCAATACTGTGATGAACTACTCTCCAGAGAGAGTACAAGAGACTAACCAGTGATTCCAGAATGAAAGGCTGACCACTGGACACTTTTTCTCCTGATATTATTAAACTGAAGAAAACAGAGATAGACCAAATCTATTCAATTAATTGACAAGGACCAAAACACCTAAAAATTCCAACCTAAGAAGATGATATCTAGTAACTTGCCACACTAACAATTCAGGTATCAACTTGGAAAGTTCAGTATGCTCTAGCCATGTCAGCTATACATGTAACTATGTATTCCACAATTTTCTTATGTATCACTCACAGGCTGTACTATCTGGGTCGCAAGATATAGTTCATCTTGTAAACACTAATTTCCAAGCACAACAAACATCAAATTTGTCTTCTAACTAGCAGACTTTCAGTCTTAATTACTTAAAAATGATTATGCAACTAATAGATTTTTTTGTTTTGATTTGTGGGGTTTTTTTGTTACTCACAGGATATAAGCCTCCGGAAAGGGCCTTTCCAAGAAGAATTAGATCAGGTCTCACATTTTCATGGTCAACAGCTAGCATTTTTCCTGTTCTGGCTAAACCAGTCTGTATTTCATCAGCAATAAACAGAACCTTTATAGAGATAAAAAGAAAAATCCATACATTACAGAAGATGACTTTTCACTCCCATTCCTACTTCAGTTCAACTAGCAGTTGCACTCAGTGAAAGACCTTCCAGCTGCATTACTCTATGTGCCCTTCTTTTACCTCCTCAAGACACACATATTCTGTGAAATATCAAACTACTGAAAAGTAAACATAAGGTCCTATTTCTCTCTAACATTTTTAACATAAAAATTCTCTTCTGCATAAGGCGTACTCCACATAGGGTTGGACACTGTTCAAACAGAACCTATTTACACTATAACAGCAAGTGAGATTTCCAAAAAGTTAGGATTAGTCCATCTTTTACTCCCAGTGCATTGTTCATAAATTGGCCTTTCAAAGCTTCTTAAAAATGCCATTTTAGCAACTCTGCTGGTCTCGGAATCTGATGCCTAAGTGTCTAAATAACTCTGAGAACCTAAACCCAAGTTTTCGGTCTTGTTTTCCTAAGCTGCACTATCGTTGTGTGCTACTATTTTTAGAGTACCTACTACTTCTTCTGTGGGGTAAGTATTACAGTAATAGTGAAGTCAACTTTATTACTTATACGTCAATACCTTCCTCTGAAGGTCTAGAATGATTTATGGGTAGCATTTCCAAATTAAGAACCAGAACTCTATTAGAACGAAGAGTGTTGATTTTCAAATTAGACAGGCTCCAAGGGAATAAAAACCCTGTTTTCCCTTTACAAAGGACATGGCCTAGGCCTATGGGAGAGCCTGACCAAGTTGATGCTGGAATAAGAAGGGAAGGCAGCCTGCTTACGAGAATTAGCAGTACCCAATGACAACAGAAGGACACACAGATATATATAAACACACCTTCCCACCCTTCCAGAGACACTGAATGCAAGTCTAATTCAGCATCATAAGTATATGACCATTTTCTTTAGTGTTCCATTCTGTGATCCATTACTGTTACTAACTCTTGACAGCTTTTATGCATTCCAGCAATGAGGTCCTTAATAGCCACAGTAGAACCACCACAGTAATTGGCTTGTGGCCCAAGAAATTTGTGAAAAAGTGAAAAAGAAATGTAAAGTTAAATTAAGATAAATGCAGTTTCAAAACCCCCCATTAGAAACTTACACTGGTGACAGCAGTAAGAAACAGGGAAAAGTGAGCACTGCTAAGAACTTCCTGGTAAGGCATTGCTAAGAAATACAAGTATCCCTACCCTAATCCACTGAAAGAAAGAGAAATTATTAAACAGCATTTTAAGTCCTACACCTTGCATATGAGAATAACCTTACAAGATATGCCAGGAGGTACAGCGTGCAATTTTAGGCCACTTTGTTATCATGAATTCCTTACATTGTGTTTTGTGCAGAGGTCCCGCACTCCTGTGAGGTAACCTTTGTCAGGAACAACCACACCTGCTTCACCTTGAATTGGTTCAACCATGAAAGCTGCTACGTTGGGATCTTGAAGTGCCCGCTGTAAACATCATATGCATAGGAAAGAGAAAAAGAAGATCTTGTACTCAAGTCAAATTTACAAAATATGGAGATGAACACATGTAGCAAAACATAGCTGTAACACTGGGTTTCAATCCTAAACGATGATAATAGTATTCATGTCAGGCAGTTACCTGAGTGCGCCATTTCAGTTCCAACACAGAAGCCTATGTCACTATTTGCCTCAAAAGATCAGTTGGTGTGCTTGTTTGGGGAATTATGAACCTTAAAAATTGCAAAGCCAGCCAAGCAGATTATCGGATCAGTTCATAAATTACCTCAGAAATACACTCAGTTTTGTATTACCTCATACAAGACAAACAATTGCTCAATGCTTCCCCCCGTTCACCTCAAGCAAAAAGGAATGGAGCCTCTCTAGTACAAATTTGTCATCTTAAAGCAAAGTCCATAGCTACATTCTTGCTCTATCAAGCTTTAAAAGGTTTACAAGTCTACAAGACTCAAAAGATATCAAGATTCCCAGCACAAGTTTGCTACAGCTTTCCTCAACATTGTCCCATAAACAGAATGAATTCAGTTATCAGTCTGATGGACATGGACCTGAGTTCTAGGTTTCCAGGGGGCATTCAAAGCCTCGATAAAGTTGGCTGAAAGCCAGTAAATACTTACAGACCTTTCACAATGGACAGCTTTACTTAGGTTCAAATCTGACTTAGCTTCTCCACACACCACCTATAATACACTGAGAAACCTTTGTTTCCCCTAGCCAAACTCTTAGGAGGCAAGCATCTCTATCCCATAAACCTCCACAGATGGCTCACTTGTACTAAGCAGACGCAGCAGACACGGAGGACTAACCTGTCACTCATGGAGACTATGTACGCAGATGGTAGAAAAGTGGCAATGCCAATGTTACTAGTGCCTCAGTACCATCTGTGTTTAGCTGGAACCCCCCTACCTTCCAGGTCCCAAATCCAGCACCCTATGGCTGCTCTCAAGCACCATATACCCTCCAATACATAAACCCAGACTATGAGTGTGAGAAGTTCAAAACTAATCAAGGTCAACACTCCCCAGCACCTTGACGGGACGCATCTGAGAAAACCCAAGACAATGCAGAATCACTAGCGTTTCAGTAACTTGAGTGAACTGCCAGCCTAGCATGGTTTTAAGGACGCTGTGAAACTCGCAAGACCAGTATGCAACCGCAGTGAATTCTAGTTATCCAGTCATTGAAGACTCCATGGCATTTCTGAGAGAAGTAAGTCAGGATATTAGTATCAGAATCCAAGTCTAACTTTGGAACGTATTTTACTTTGTGCATGTGTAACATGAATCCCTTTACAGTTTATTTGTTGTTCTTGATTTATACCTGGAACATCTTAGCAAGAAGGGAAATGAAACTGATCTTGTGGTTTTCCTTTTACCTCTTAAAGCAAACGGAAAATCAAAACTAAAGCAGGATTTACTCACATTACCTACAGGTAATTATAACATACATATTTCTTATATATGTCTAGATATATATTTCTTAATGCATGTGTTTCAAATGACAAACTTCTGACTTTCCTGCCTTGCTATTTACCTAAGAGACACAGTAAAATGATTTCAAATACCTCAAGAGCTGGTAGGTCATTGTAAGGGATCACTTCAAAACCTGGCATAAAGGGTCCAAATCCATCATAACTGGATGGGTCTGTAGAACTTGAGATAGCAGACATCGTTCTGCCCCAGAAGTTGCCAGCTAAAAAAAATAATAATAATAATAATTATGTATATATATATATATACACACACCTAACATTTAGTTGACAAAATTATGAGGTACTTTCACCTAAGATAGCTGACAGAGGTTTGCTACAAAACTAAGAGCCAGAACAGTTTATAGGACATCACACTTTCCACCTGGTAATGAATTTTAAGAGTTGTCTAACATTAGCATCCTTTTGGCAATTGTTAGCAGTTTACATTGATGCCATAAATACATCAGGTTGCTATATCAAAAGCACATTGGAAAAACAAATGAAGATTATACTACATGACCTGGCAAGTATACAAAATAATTTCTATAAGCTCTTGTTAGTAGTCTGAAAGTAGTAGTCTAAAAGTGTTTTAGGAAGATGTGCAGTTTTTACATAAATAATACTTCTTAAATGCAGAAAGCAAATACTGTCCAGAATTCAGGTCCTAAAAACTAAAGCTGCCAGGAAGCATAAGCCAAAAAATACATTTCTGTGCAGTTCAAAGTTCCAAGAGAAACCATTTCTATTTTTTTTAAATAGTCTGACTTTGCACTATTTCATATACAAACATGAGCTAAAATGGTTGGGAACCAACTATCACCAAGACTATGAAAAAATATTTTAATATTTCAGTTGAACCAACTTACTGTCAGCTAATTGATAAGTAGTTGCTTAACAAGAATAAAGAAGATAAGGAGTTCAATACCTTCACAGCATTACAAATCTTCCCCCCCCCC
>VXAA01003591.1:645218-660106 GCA_013399115.1 Anseranas semipalmata | reverse complement strand
CGGGCGCCTCGGAGGGAGCGGAGAGGAGCGCGGCTCCCGCCCGCTGCCTCTGTGCCGCGCCAGGGCTGCGGGCTCCGTGCGCTTCCCCTCTGCCAGCGGCCTTTGTTTCGGGCGTAGAACTGATGTTTGGTCTGCCACGAACATCTTCGCGTTCTCGTCGGTAGGTCTGGGGTCAGCCCAGGGGCTGTGTAGTTCAGGCTCCGGGCCGAGGGCTGGCCCGAATTCTTGCCCTGGCGTGTGCACCATTCCCACTTCACAGACAGGGAAACTGAGGCATGCCCGCGCTGGGAGAGCACCCGCCCCGCTGACCGAGCCTTGTCGCCTCGCGTGGAGGTGCCTCATTGCCTCTTATCCGTGTAACTGGGGTAGGACAGGCGACAGCAGGTCAGGTCTCTTTGCCCTGCTCCCAACCCACGACCTCGACCACTTTTGCCATCCGCATTTATTAGAAACTTGCTAGCAATGTATTTCTGTGGTTTTTAAGGAGGATGCTGTCCCCTCTCCTTAGCATTTCTGCACCTTTCTGCTGGTGCTGCGAATCAGGGTGAGGTGTAGACAGGGGCATTGTTCAGCAGGGAGAGGTGTGGGAAGGTAGCGCTCCTGCTGTCCGTCTGTCTGTGGGAATCTGCTGCTCCACCTGCTTTTACTCTAGGAGGAGATGCAGGCCATGGCCCTCCTCGTATTTACAGGTGTCTCAGTCTCAGCTTTCTGAGATGAATGCACCTGCCAGGCTTCAAAGGGGCACAGTTACTGTCCAGGTCAAAATAAGGCATTGCTCGACGGGAACAGGTGCAGCAGAATGGGAGTAAAGAAGGCAGAACTGGGCTTTCTGTTTGTCATTGCAAAGGCTTAGGTCTTAAGATAATGGGGAGCTGGAAGAGGAGATGAAGATGTGCAGGGAGCTGTGATTACAAGTAATTACTCTGGTCAATTATATGGTGGCAGCATCCAAGAACCCATGTGGCACTGGCCACTGGTATGGGATACCACACAAATTTAGAAGAGAAGGGATCTCTGTCCCAGGGAGTTCACATGCTGGAGCTCCAGACCAATAAAGCTTAGATTTGTGGATGCATCCTGCATGAAAATGAAGCCAGGGGTGAGCTGGAGAGCACTCTGCTGTGTGCTGGCTTGGTGTTGCTTATGTGTTCGAAGTTACCTGAGGTGCAGGAGAAGGAGAGAGAAGGGGAGGGGAACAGTTACAGTTTCTGGACATCGTACTTCAAAAGGGACGTCAAATAAAGAAAATGGGTATGAAATCTTAATGCATATCCTGTTAATATTTTTGAAAGAAGATTCTTTTTGTTTGCCACAATGCTAGTTTCAAACTACGTGGAAAAATCATAGGTATTGTGATACGGTAAATAGGTGTATGGCTCACTTCATTTTAAGGGTGCTTGTAAGCCTTTGCAGCACTGGAGATTTTTCTTTTCTGGAAGAAAAAAAAATTAATCTGATCTATGTGAGACTACAAATATTTCCATTTGAGTTATTGCGACTGCAGGAGCTTAGAAGGTAAATTGTAGTGTTGGGATTAATTTGTGAGCTAGCAGACATCTTCTTCAAATATCATCAGGTTAACACGTGCATAGAGACTGACCTACAAACATACATGCCCATGGAAAGGCACACAGAAAAAGCACACGTTCATGGATTGGTTTTAGCAGTCTGTTTGAAGTTGGTCTGTTTTCCAGCTCAAGCATTAAAATTCAGGCTGAGTGCTGTCTTTAAATTGCTTTGATGCTAGGTGGGTTTCAACCCTGACCTGTCCTGACGGCAAGTGATGGCTGTAACAAGCTGTGGATCAATATTCATAGCGGGTGTCCTGGACTGATAACACTATCCAAGACAATGTTCACTATCAGCGTAGACAGCTGAGATATTGCACTATTAGTGATGTTGTTTTAAATAACCTGATCCATTTCTGGGTCTATTTAATGAATTTCACAGTTTAGATATTATCTTTAAGGAGAAGCCAAAGGCTATTCCAGACGCGGTGATGCAAATCAATGCTGCCAAGGCTCCTCTGCTTTTCTTAAACAAAGTGGACTGTAATTCCAGCACAGCTTCTGATGTATTCCGTGAGTCACGGCATGCTATTGATAGTATTAGCAATAAGGCAGTATTTGGACTTTATCAAGGGAGAAAACAGTATTATCTGTAAAGCTGGAACACCGCTGATAAAATCTTATCCGTGGTGGTAAAACAGAGGCGATCGGTTCAGTTCTCTACATGACAAGACAATTATTTTTCTTGGTTGTTCCTGTGGAGCAGTGGGCACGTGAGGAGGTACTCCCCAGGCAGGGCACAGCCCCGTCCGCGTTTTGGCTGAGCAGACGCGGCCTTGTCTGCCGCTGCTGTCCAGGCAGCACGGCCTCCAGAGCACAGAGGGTGCCCTGGGGACCAGGCCCCCGCTGCTTGGCTGTGGCAGATGCGTGGGGACCTCCGGGGAGCTCGGCCACGGCCGGCAGAGCGACCAGGAAACCCTTGGGGGTTGCACCCTGCACGTCCGAGGCGCTGTGTGTGAAGAGGGAGCTGTGCAGGGGGAGGTCACCCTTCCCAAAGGGTGGACTTGGGTCCTGTCACCCCTTCCCAACGGGCAGATGTGGACCGTGTCACCCCTTCCCGAGAGGCAGACCCAGAGCAAAGCCCCGGATGCCCTCACGAAGGTCTGTGACACTTCCAGAGACCACAAAAGCGGGGTGAATGCCGTGAGACCAGGCGCGCTGCCGCCTCTTTTCCCAGCCCGCGGCTGCGCCCCTCGCTCAGGGCCCCGGGGCTGCGTGGCAGCGCCCCGCGCCCGGACTCCATTTCCCGGCAGCCCCCGGGGCGGCCCGAGGCGGGGCCAACATGGCGGCGCCAAGATGGCGGCCTGGGCGCGGGCGGTGCGGGGGCTGCTGCTGGACATCAGCGGGGTGCTCTACGACAGCGGCGGCGGCGACGGCGGCGGGACGCCCATCGCCGGCTCGGCGGAGGCGGTGCGGAAGTAAGTGAGGCCTTCCCAGCCCGGTCCCGGGCCCAGCGGGGCGGGAGGGGGGCCCCGCCGCGGTGCTGCGGCTGCTGGGAGCCGGCGAGCTCGCTGCCGGGGGAGTGGGGGCTCCCTGCGGGGCCTTGGGGTTTCCAAAAAAGCCATTTGGCTGGACGTGGTGTTTTGCTAAGCCTTGCAGAAAATCCAGGTTTGTTTAATGTGGCGAGGACTGCTAGGTGCAACCGCCATGAGACGTTTTAAACATTAAAAAACTTCAACGGTGTTAAGTTTTGAGTGAAGTTAGTGACGCTAGGCAGGGAGAAAAGTTGCTTTTATAAAGACCTAGTATTAAAATTCTGTGGTGTGTGGGTTTTCCATGGGTTGTATATGACTTGTGTCTTCATTCCCCTGTGTTCTCTGTACACAACATTGCAGTGTGGTTTCTGACCTCCTGCTTTTCTGTAGCCATGCTACAGGTCCAGGGTTCAGAACAGACCCTGGGAGAGAAGGATGATAGTAAAATAAAAGCATTTGTTTCCCCTGACACGTGGAGCAGCCTGTTTGCTGACTGTAAAGAGGCAGGTGCTGCTGGGTGCAACCTCTGCCGGGATTAAACTTCCCCGTCTTCCCTTCTCATCTTGCTCAAATCCTCCTGCTGACATTATTTCCCTGCTGAGGCTGCGGCTGACATCTGTGCCAACCAGTCTGTCCGTGAAGGAGCGGCTCCTGCTCTCCGTCATTCGGTGTAAGACATCCTATCACCCTCCCTGTGACAGCACTCTGTCATGTCTTGTTGAGTGGCACTTTCTGATTATTTTGCTGGGGCTCCTGGGTGCTCTGGCGGTTCCCCTCCCCAGGAAGAAGAAAGGCCCCTGGAGCGTGCTGTAGCACAACACCCCGTGCACAGGCAGCAAGCTGGTAGGGGGTTGCAGTCACCTGCGCAAGAACCTGCGGCTGGTCACAGCTTGGTTGAAGCCGGCTGTTCAGCAACACCTGCTCGAGCAGAGGAGGAGCACGCATGCCTACAGTGCTTCAGTAAGGGTGCCAGAGCCACACATTAATTTTCTTTATTTTCTCTATCATCTGCAGCATCCTTTATCTTGCAGAGAAGCTGCTTGGTTCCTTCAGCCAGAAACTTTCTGCATGGCTGTGACAAAATGATTTTGTTGTCGTGTGGCTCGTTATACCCTTGGTAAAACGGAGGTTTTATTCCTTTGTTTCTTCAGACTGTAAGCGCTTTGCGGGCCTCTCTCTTGTGCTGAGTTTGTGCAGTGCTTAGCACAGGGCAGCCCTGATCGTGGCTGAGGCATTCAGGCATGGCCATAGTAAACATAAATAACAACAACTATATAATTACTGTCTGCAAGCAGATCATTTCTTTATAAGCCAGGACGTACTTAATAATATCCGCATCACAGATCCCCAGATGTTTTTGACATGCAGTTTGTTTCTCCTAGGTTTTTAAACTTTATTTTCGGTCAGGTTGCGGACTGTTATTTAATAACTCTGTCACTGCATTTGCTGAAACTTCCCATATGGAGGCAACATAAACTGCAATTCAACTTACGGCAATGCCAGAAATGCGCTGTTGAAACAACAGGAAACCTCTGGCCTTGGGCTAAATGTAAGATATTAATGGCTTTCTCTTGAAATACTGGAAATGTCTAGGCCCTTGTTGCTCGTTAGGGGTTTCTGCATCTCAGCAGCTAATTCGACCTGTCTGCTTGCCTGATGCGGAGGGAGCTTCAGGGCACCTTCGAGGAGGGTTTGGAGATGGGGAGCTGAGCTCGTTTGGGCAGGGTTTGGTGAGTGGGGATGGGGCTCGGCCACTGCTGGGGGCAGCGCGGTGCCCACGTGTGCAGTGCTGCGCCCAACGCCTTGCGTGGTGGCGGCACCCGGCTGCTCTCTGGGGGGCTTTGCTGCGGCTCCGAGCACAGGGCTAATTTGTTGGGGAGCGTGCTGGGAACGGGGAGGTTATCTTAAGTATATATGGGCTCCTAGAAGTTTTGAATCAATGAGCGGTCAGATCTGTGGTGTCTGGGGACAACACAAGTGAGCACTGAATAGTGTCAGGAAGGTTGGGGGGGAGCATATTTTGTTGAGGTCATTCAATGTAAGTGGTTAAAAATAATCATTTTCCTTGGGTAGAGTCAAGTAGCCTTATTTATCTGCCTATTAGGTTGATAATTGTTCTAGCTCACACCATTTGAAATCTTTATTCACTTATTATCCTATTACCACTTGGTCATTAATATTTGTGTCTGTGTCATAGTACAGCTCGGTGGTTTCGTGCAGATGGATTAAAGCTAAAAGAGGCTCTTTTTTAATCAATGCATTTTTGTATCAATTAAAAAGCCATAAATGCAGATAGCTAGGAACTTTATAAAAAATTCAAATTGATATGATCTTCTGCGAAGAGATAGCACTAAAATTTTTTAGTGTATGTATATTTTAAATGTCTAATTCTTAAATACCATTTTGATAATTCCTACTATGGATATGAACTCTTGTAAAGTAATGACCTGTTGTCTTCAGATTTTCTTCCTGCATCATCTCCCACACCATTACAGCAATTAACTTCATGTAACAATGTAAACTGTACACCAATAAAAACCATAAGTAAATATTTTCATTTGCAGTTGGTTTCATATGACTGAAGTCATTTCAGCTCTTCTAAAACTATATTTGCTGCATTATTTTTCTTGTTTTCTGCCAAATTCTACTGTGCAGTTATTTTTATATTTATGATGGCTGCAGGCAGTTGCTTTTCTCGTTTATTTTTGTTTTTAGCTAGCAGTACAGTCAGATGGACTGAAAAAAATCACAAAAGAAGCTGATGGACTCTGAAATGCCCTGACCAAGATGTCATTCAGTAACACACTTGTCTGTACCTTAGAGATCCCCTGAAGGAATAGGTCACTAGTCACTAAGTTGGTATTACTTGTGATGAAAACCAGGAGTGCTTTATTTCTCTCTAATGTACCTGCATCTCTGATAATTTTTACCCATGAAATAGTTTGGGATTCAGTATACACTGGAAGGGAGTTGATGAATCAGAGGCCAAAAGGATGAGCCCTGGAAGCATTTGTTGTACAGAGCAGACGTCCTTCTGCTCTCAAGTAGTGCTAAGGTGAATCTGGATCCTTCTGACTACTTGGCTGAACCATGGCAGATAGGCACCCTTGTGGCTAAGGACATTGGCACTGCTGTTTTAACCCAGGATCCAGGGTGCCAAAAACGCCATTAAACTCGCTAGGGACTGCTGTTACTAGTTTTGAGTGGGGATATCGGAGTTGTAGGTGACTAGAAAATCCAAAAATTGCTTGATAAGATCATTTGTCCCTTTAAAACTTTTAACCCACAGCATTTCCTGATTGTTTAGTTTGCTGTGGCATACATTTGTTGTTTTAATAAAGAACATTCTTGTAAGAGTTGAATAAAACATGTCTCATCGGAGCGTGTGGATAGCTGGCAGACGCCACAGTGGTGTTTGTAGCAGATGAGAGAGCCCATCGGTGACTTAAAGACTTCTATTGGAGCCAGCCTTAACAGCGTCTCTGTACTGCGCTCTTGTTGTCTTAATTGATTTACACAGCATTGACATGAGGTGAGCTATTCGCTTTTTATCTTCCAAATAGTAGGGAGCTGGTCTCTTACAAGACAGAAGGTGGTTAAACAGCCATAAAAGATGCCCAGCCTGAGCTCTGTTATTTGCATTTACAGCTGCGCGCTGATAGCGTGCCCATTAGCATATCCATATGAAAAGCACGCAGTGGTTGGACATTTACAACATCCTGTCGTTTGGCCGGGACAGTGCCTCTGTGGGCACAGCCTTCTGCGGAGTCCTCAACAGAGCAGCGGAAATCTCGGGCACGGGGAGGCTGTGGAGCAGCTGGACAGCCGTGTTAAAGTGAGATCCCTGGAGAGTCTAACAAGGCGAAGATTGTGAGGAGAACAAGCGGAACGGGAACTGTAAAGCAATTCAGCATGCGGGGGTTCGGGTGGGACAGTTGTGGGTTTACAAAGAGCCAGCTGAAAGTGGGGGGGGGAGAAGTGAGAAATCTTTGTTGCAACAGAAGATAACCAAAGCGTGGCTTAGCGTGCTGCAGATGTGCAAAGTTTCCAGGTCTGCTACATCTTTAGGATGTGATATAGCAAAGGAGTCCTAGAAAGAGACTTTCAAATAAACTATACAAACTCTTGAGTAAATATCCATTCATTTGTCTTTACACTTAATTCTGTTAGCAGATTTTATCCACAGATCCCAAAGAAGGCTGAGTGTTACCACCTGCCCTTTCTGGATGAAGCCACAGAGACACAAAAAGGTGAAACAGTTCTGTGTAGTCGTGTTCTGGAAGACTGGCAGATCCAGAAGCAGATCCAGGAATTGATCCTCAGTGGGTGTAAAGTTGTCATAGCTCCACAGCAGTCTGTGGCCTCAGGTTTCTGGACCTTCCTAACCTGTGTTTTCTTCCCTAACCAGCAATGTCCTGTATTGTTTTAAAAACATCTGTGCCCCTGAAGGTGTAGGTACTCCAAGAGAGTGCTGCCTATGGAAATTGCATGAATAAGTGCTTACGCTTTTGGAATTCAATCATCATTAACCTTTAGGGTCTTGAGCTGTTTACTGTCTGTCAGCACAATTATGTGGCATACAAATATTTACCAATAAAGAGTAATAGAAGGTATTACTGTGATACCCACTAACTAAGGGTACTTATTCTTCTACCACCTCGTATAAATACCGATTAATCCTGAAGTGGATAAGCAGCACTTTGCCTCATTCTGTGATTCTGTGCTTTAGAACATGAGACTTGCCTCAGTTTACCACTGTTTTTTTTTTTTTCCTGTTTCTCATGTTTGGTTAACTCAGTCTGGAATCTTAAGAATCAAGCCCAATTGTTTGCACATCCTCACCAGTATCACCGTTATCTAGGCCGAATGGCCTTCATTAAAATTGCGTGCTGTCTTTGCAGGGGAGGAGCTGGAAGGAGTAGTTCTTAGCTCTATTGCTTCCTCAGAGTACAGTGGAAGGTGCAGAAGTCAGCTGAGAGATTCAGCAGGTATCTAAAGAAGATAGCTGTGTTTTTCTTGCCTTGGGGCAGCTTATAGCTGTATTTGTTTGTTTCCTTAACAGTGGATCACTTCCAGATTAAAATCACTTTGTTTGCTGGAATGCAGTCTGTTCTTTGAGCTATTGCCATGACATAGTACGGCACTTTCAAGTCTACCAGAGTTTACTTTTGTTACAATATTGCGTGGGTGCGGTACAATAATCAGCCAGATTCTGTAAGGTGAAGTGAGAAGCCCTCATCCAGTTCCTGCAGCGTGGCTGAAGTCTGGGACTGCTAGTTGTAATACTTTAAGCTAACTTGGTAATCTTCAGCAATTAAATGCATCTTGTTACTGAACATGATGGCCTAGAGAGATTTTTCTTATATTTTGCTTTGTGCTTCCTTCCTACAGATCCACTCCAAATGCATGTATTATTTCTTAATTCTAATTTCACTTAATTCTAGATTTCACTGTTGTGATATATTGTTGCCTACATGTCAGTGCCCTTCTGTCCAGGCAGGTGGAATATGCTTTTTAGTATCAAGTAATTTGTTCAGTAATTCTGGTACCCGGCTGTAGTCTGTGCATCAAAGAAAGGCAGCCTTTGTGGAGAACTGCAGACAAGGTGGGCTTTGTGTTTGCTGTGATATAGGAATTCCAGTAGCTCTTTCTACTTTTAAAAAATCAGGATGATTTAAATATCTAAATAAAGGCATTGGTAGGTTTTTCAAGTTTACGTTGAACAACAATTTAAGAATTTGAGTTTTTGCTATCAAGCAGTGTCTCCAAGTGGAGTTTTCAGAGTCCTTAGTTTTATAATGGTACCCTTTCATATTTCACCATTGTCCACCCTTAAATAACATTCGCCTCTTTTCTTGTGGCTTCTTCCTATACACCTATTAATCTGCCTTCGTTCCTGTTCAAAGGTGATGCCCTTCTATTTTTAATCCCTTTTGCAATCCCTCCTTTGGATTCCCTCCAAATTATCTGCTTTATAGAGAGAGGTGAGCCTCTCTGGGTCTGGGGAGGAAATTGTGCTTGTAAGATGACAGATGTAGAGATGTGTTTGAGACACAGGCATGCAAGGGGAGCTGGGCCAAAAAATGCAATACAAAAGGATTTGTAAGGCCAGTCTCACTATATGGAGCGGAAAGGTGGACCACCAGAGAAAGGGAGTTTTAATGAGCTTGGCTGTACCTGGTGCCAATGACAGGACCTTAGCGAACGGAAGCACAAGGAGATCAGGAAGCAAAAGTAACATTGGAGACAGATGAGATGTGTATGCAAGACTTAAGCAGTTTAGGCGTATTGTGAGGATGAGGAAGTCAGAGCAACTGGAAGGTTTGGATGCTGGGACAGCAAATGAACAACCAGAAAGCGAGCCAAGGTCGCTGTGTCACAGGAGTGTGTGTAGGGTTTCATCCCATCCTCTGATTGTGTCACATTCAAGCAAAGCACCAGAAGCTTAGGTGCTTCTGTGGAACAGGGAGAGGTTTGTAATTTCAAAGCTGGCCGAATAAACTAAGGGTGGACAAGGGTTTTTATGGCTGGCCTCCTTCATGCTTTTGAAATAATGATTTTGCTCAGTGTTATTTCAGAAGCTGAAATTAAAGATGAAAAATGCTTGCTGCTGAAATAGCCACTAAAATAGCATGAAACACACTTTCAAAGTGAAAGTACGATACGTTGTTGCTGCCAATACACTCTGTAAGCAGAGGGTACATAAAGCAGAGCAAACACTCCCACCATGCAGGCATTTCCACAACTGAAGTCTTTCCTCCAGAAGGCGTTGTCACAGTCAGCGAACACTGAGCTGGAAAAACCTTTTGCATCCTATGCTTGTGTGCTCCTGGGAAAAGCCTGCAAGGCCAGGCCCAGGATTTGCATTCATTTGTAAATGTAAACTGGTCTGGCTCTTCATGATGTAACCTGCTAATCACCATGGCTAGAAAAGAATTTTTGCCTTCTTTGTACAGCAGTGTGTGATTTGCTAGGTGAATTATGGGGACTGGGGGAAAAGGGGACACCTCCCTCTTACAGTGGCCGCTGTTCAGTGCTTCAAAAGGCAGTGCGTGAACTCTCCTTCTGAAACAAATCAAGGTCTTGAGACAGAGATGCTCTGAGGCCAGTGAGCTTCACAGCTTAATCATAGGTCATGGAAAGAAAGGAGAGAAAAAAAAAAAAAAGAAGAAGAAACAGTTGTTACTGAAGTCAAATTTCTTACAACTGTCCCCTTATTCTTGTGTTCAGGAGACAGGGAGAATGAATTTTGAATCTGCTTTCTCTCTAGCGGTTATGAGTACATACCTATGTGTATTTGTCTATGTATGCTCTTTCTAAATGAGTCTTTACATATGATTCAATGATTAAAATCTAAACCAGTGCTGCCAACAAGAATGGTCAACAGCCAGCACTTAAGGAAATCGTTCCTTTTAGCCACTTAAAAATGGTCATGGGGGGATTTTTTAAAGACCTGGTGTCAGTGGCTCTGGAATCAATGGTGTGGATGGACTGTAAAGTATGATCCAGATTCCTGACAGCGTTCCTGGACAGCCGTAGTATTTCAGTAGTAGACACTGGTGTGTGTCAATAGCAAAGAGGCAAATTGAGTATTTCCTTCTAGCACTTAGATCAAGACAACACTCAGTTCCCCATATTTTCTTCAGCTCTCTGCTTTGCCTTCCCCAACCTGCCTTAGCTGAGCTTTCTCCTTTGGATCTCAAGGTATGGTGTACATGTGTTAGAAGGAGAGGTACCAGTTTTCTTGTAACTGCCACTCCTGTTTTTTCCATGGAACCTTCTTGCACTTGTTCCTACTCACTTCCTTTCTGTCTCTTCCTACCACCAACCCCTTGGCCTTAACCTGTCTTCTCCAAAATGTTCCTTTTTTCACTTGTGTTTGGTTTGCAGGCACTTGCTTCTGGAGTCCTTCTGCAGCTGCTTGCTCATCTCTAATCTTGCATGTTTATAAATAGTTCTTAGCTGGTAGCGTTGCTGTCCTGATATTCTTATGTAGCTATCAGTTCACCTGTGTCTGAATCCAAACTGCTCATCTCTGAATCTTATTTTTATCCCCTACCCGCATATTTAACCTCTCCAGTTATCTGACACTATGCATTTTTCAGTGCCTGTTTCTGAGTTTGCTTTGCCAAGTTGATGCTTCACACACTGCAGGACACGCGGGAGTCGCAGCAAGCAGTGCAAAAAGATACTGTGTAAAGACATTGCTGTGTGTCATAGGAAGCAAGATAACGTGAGACACGCAGCCTGTGCTCTTCCAAACGCTTTGTGCTACACCAACTCCAGTTGCCAAGTTCAGGCTGTTGCCTCTTGCAGGATGTAGCTTTCCGCCACCCTGCCCATCTGCACAGGAGCCCGCCGGCTGTCGTGCAGCCCTTGTGTTAGAACGGACCTTCGCTGCGACAGAGTGGTCGAAGATGGGAAGTCTGAAGTCCAGCCTCGCACCATGTCCTTGGTTTCTTCTGCCCTTTGCAGGACAACGCGAATTTAAGGAGCGATGGCTTTCAGTCTAGATCCTAGGGCCGTTTCTCTTCCTGCTGGTGTCACAACCTCTGCGCTGTCTAAAAGAACAGCTTTTGTGTTTTATATGCCCAAAGGCTGCCCATAAAGGTTGGCAAGGGCAGTTGGTTGTCTGCACAAGGTCAGTCAGGATGTCTAATAATTGTCCTAACACTTTACCTGTTATGGAACAATAATGAGAGTTTTTTCATTATTTTCGGGTGAGTGAACCTGGCAGATGCTGACAGCCAGCAGATGTGTAAAGTTCGAGGTGATTTGTAAGGGACTGGCTCATCTGACGCATGGTAATTGCATTGTGGGACATTGTCACTCAGCGTCTTGTCCTGCTCCGACAGGATGAGGTAAAGGTCAGTTCAAAGAGCTGGCGCGGCACGAGGGACAGCGCTGGGCTGAAATTAAAAACCTCATTTTCATATCTCCCATATACGTGTCCTCACGACACGCTTGGTGCTGAGCGGGAGCCCCCGGTTCTAGATTTTGGGATCGCTTGGGCGACTGGTTGTTTGGCTATGGAGTGTGTTTAAACCCCTCCCGTGGTGAGGCTCAGGAAGATGTCTCCTCACCCACCTGTTGATGTTTTAGTTCTGCAGTAATCTGTCCCTTCACGATTTGAGGCTCGGAAGTGTCGTTGGTGACAGGTTGCTTTGCCCAGTGCCCGTGTCGTGCTACAGCCTCCCCGCGGCTGGTCGCCCGCCCTGCTCATGGGCGCTGGCGGTGGTGTGAGCAGCCGTGGGAGACACACACGGGACTTGCCCAGCCCGCCTCGGGATGTCCGCGGCTCTCTGGAGCACGCAGAGTCCCCGCAGCATGGAGTGAAGTGCTGCTTGGGTACGCGCTCGGCTTGCGCTCTGATCAGGATTGATTTCTGGGATCTGTGTCACGGCTGTGATGTGTGGAGTCAGCCCAAGACTGTATTGACTGGGTTTCCAGGGTATGCCTGTGATTCTACAGTAGAGATGCTGATAACTGCAGCACGCTGGAGATCTTGATAGCAGGTCTGTTATGTACTTCATCTGCTGTCGCCTCATTCTTCTGTACTTGCAGGTATCTACCCCATTGCTCTTTTTCTTATAAGGCATCGCATCACAAATTGTTTTTTCTTTTCTTCTCTCAGCTTCCCCACACTTGCTGTCACTAGATGTTACAGTACCTTGCTCATCAGCTGCTTCTTACAGTATGAACGCTGGTTGCTGCATCAGCTCAGAAGCTCAGGGTTTCCTGTGAAGCTCAGCAGCAGTGCCTCCAGTACAGTACTGACTCGCGTTGCAAGGCATCTCATCTCTGCTAGACAGACCTTCACGCTGTCTCTCTTAGTTCCTCCCGGGGCAAAACCTGACCATGAAAACAGAAGGAGAGTTTTGCTATAAACAAGAGTGGCACCAGGATTTCCCCCATGTAGAGCTGTTGTTCAAAGCTCTCCCCGATTCTTTAAGCTCTGAGTTAATGGTTGTTTGTCGATGAGTGATGGCCTGCAGGCTCTAGTCACGGTCTGTGTGCTGAGCACTGAGGGATGGACTGGTCCTGGTGTGTGTACAATAATGCGGTGACCAGGGGGTGTGACTGTATCATGTAGGGATTTGGCAGAGAGCTAGCAGAGGGTTTGTTTAGAGACTCCAACTTTGAAAGAACAGGTGAGTTTTCATTGAAAAGGTATTTTTGTAGAAATAACTGTAGAGTCAGGATTTTTTTGTTGATTTTCTTTTATTTAGTGTTCCAGGATACTATTGAGAGTTATTTTTGTGCTTCAGCCAAAGAACTCCCATTTTCTGACCAACTTGGCTGATTTTTTTCTAGACCTTACTTGATATGAAGAATTTGCTATGTGTGTTTGTTGAGGTGATAATTGCTGGTAGTCACTAAGGCTTGAAGCAGTCCAGGATATGTTCGACTGCTTCCACTTTGGTCATGCATTTCAGAAATGTGACTGTGGTTTTCATCTAAAATTCTGAAAAGGAAGTGAAATTAGTAGTATAGGAAAACCCAGTCTTTGCTTTCACCAAGCTGACCTGTGAGGGCACATTTATTTCTCTGGGTAACTCAATGGTTAGTGTTGTTCCTGAATTCATTTCATTGACCTTTGAGAAGAGAGAGAATAGATTCTTACTCAACAAATATCCATTTCCAGACAATCAGGAATCATGGGATTTTTTTCCTAAGAGTGTGAAGATGGGCTATGCCTTTAGAATAAGATTTTTTTTTTTTAACCACAGCACACGTTATTAAAGTTTATATATCCAAATTACATTGCTTTGCTTTTTAACTACAGCTGAAACCGTGTTTTGAATAACAGATGTGGAATACTGTCATCTCACTGTCACACCAATTGTTCATTGTTCTGAGAAGGTCACATCATAATTCATTAACAATAATTATTCCCTGGGTACACCCTGCACTTCTTCACTCAATTGCTTCATTAACTTGTGAGTGAATCTCACATTCACTGCTCCAATCAATGAAGATATATTTATAATGTACAAGTGGATGCTATTAGTTACAATATATTAACTGCCTAATTTAAAATAGAAAAGCTATCTTTATGAAGGGCAATTAACCACTAAGTGTAATTGATAATTCACATACCTATGATTAGGAAAGACAAATAATAAGAAAGAAATGAATCACCTGTGTTATTGAAGAAGACATTGGCATGCAGTTTTAATGAGCACAAGGGACTCTTTGGGTCAGGACTGGATTTCTAAGAATTCTTTGATGGAATGTTCTTCATCAGATATGTTATCTCTAGGCAATTTTGGTGTTTACACCAACCTGTTGGGATCCTCTTCCCTAGAAAAGGAAACCCATGCATTTTGTTGTCTTGAGAATCGGTGCAGGGGATTTCCTAGTAGAAAAGCCCTTTTTCATCCTAACACAAAGAAGTTTAATAGTATTTTAGTAAAAGTTTATAAGCCTAGCCTTAAACTTACCTGGGTATTTAAACTTGTATTAGCTCAAGTACAGCTCCTCAAAGATGATTATGTATATATTCACACTAAAACTAACAATTGTTAGGCGTTTTAATATATTTGAGGACTGACAGTCCCTTTGGCAGAAATTAAAAAAAAAAAAAATTTTAGAGGTATCTGCGTTGTCACGACCATATTGAAATACATTGGTTCTCTAAAAGGCAGACAACTCATCCTTGGAGAAGAGGCCTTTTCATGACATCCCCAGTAAATCATAGAATTACAGAATCATTTAGGTTGGAGAAGACCTCCAAGATCATCAAGTCCAACCATTAACCTAGCACTGCCAAGTCTACCACTAAACCATGTCCCTGTGTACCACATCTACACGTCTTTTAAAGACCTCCAGGGATAGTGACTCC
>VXAA01003591.1:555587-644905 GCA_013399115.1 Anseranas semipalmata | reverse complement strand
ACTCCCAGGTCCTTTTCTGCCGGGTGGAAAGGTTGCCACAACTTAGTCATTAGCTTGACACAGTGAAATGATTCTGGCACAATGCAGTGAAGAATGGTTAAAATTAATGTTTGGTTTTCATGTCATGATGATAACTAGATGAAATCTAGTTCTTAACTTCTGTAGATGTTGAAGCACTGTGCAGGATGTGCTGTTAGCACCCTTGTTTGCAGGTGGGGAAGCAAAGCTGCTCAGAGGCAGAGGACTTGTGTGAGATTGCAGAGCACTGATCCACAGGAATGGTGTCCTTGGCTCTGGGCACTTCAGGCCATATTTTCTTTTCTTGAGAAGTCAAAAAATATTTATCTGTAAATATTTATTAATAAATCAGTTGAAGTGCTCTATTTTTCAGGATTACCCAAGAAATAGCAGCACAGGTGTTTTATGAGAGATTGCATGATAAATGGGACTGAAGCCATCCCTGTGTTGATAAAAGCATCATTCTTGTAGCATGATGCAACTAGCTGGCCTCTTACCTGGAGTCTGCAGAAGTGCAAGACTGTGCTGTTACATCCAGCATAGGTACTGATCCGCTGTAGCAGATCACCAGTAAGTGGAAAGGTGAAAATCCAAGTTAAAATGCTAATAGCCAGAGATTTTTCTGCAGCTACTGTACTTGTGGCTGTGCCATTGATGTGTGCGTACATCCATGGACTGGTCTAATGATAACTGGATTTAGAGGTTTTTTGATACGTGGAGGGAATGGGAACCTGGCAGGCTGAGGTATCTTGGGCATCGTGTGTGTCGCCAGTGCTGCCATGTTCAGGTTAGCCCTGCTCCTGCAGGGCAGTTGCACGTTATGGCAGGGGCTCTGAGTGTTAAAATTGTAGCACCCCGATTCAATGTATTTTAGGGATGTCTTGGTCCTGATAAGGGATTCTGCTCCTGTTCTGGCATTTCACTGTTGCATTTTTGTTGTAATTATCCAGGTTAGGTATGGGACAGCAAAGCTGATACTCCCAACTCCTTTTCTATGTCTAGTTAACCCCTCTGCTGCTTTTGTACAACAGGATCAAAGCATCTGGTCTAAAGCTGCGGTTCTGCACTAACGAAACACAAGCGACCCGAGAGAAGTTTGTGAAGAAGCTCCAGGGCTTGGGCTTTGACATCTCCGTGGCCGAAGTCACTGCTCCAGCACCAGCAGCCTGCCGCCTCTTGAAGGAGCGTGGACTGAGGCCACACTTGCTCGTGCACGATGGTGGGACAGTGGTGCAGCTGACACTGGGGCTTGGGTGGGGACAACCCAGAGAGATGTGGGCGTTTGTGACAGAGCAGTGAATTCCCATAGCTTGGTGGGGGGGGAAGAGCTCCTACCCTTTCTTTAGTCACGAGACTCTGGAATAAACTTAATGGTATGGCCTGAGTGAGATCTCCATCAGTGGTTCAGTGAAGGCACCTGGAGATGGTAGGCTTGTGGAGTGACTTGAGGCCTCCCTGGTGGTTGTTTTGTCTTTTTGAAGGGATTTGTTTTTGAACAGTAAATAGGGAGGTAAAGAGCAAACTTTCCTGTGCACAGACTAGCCCCGAGTACGTTATTCTGCCTCAGGTCTAGATCCCTGGGTGTAATGAGCCACTTAGAAGTGGGTGGTGGGAGCTCAGGCAAGGGTGGGAAATGTTTTTCGCCTCTTCGTTGAGGTGAGTAGCAGGATCTGGTCAGGAATAGAAGGGGGCTGAAGAACAGTTGATTCAGATTTGCATTTATTTGTTGTTTTTTTAATGTGTCAAGTAATGAATGAAAGGAAACACAAACCTAGGAAAAAACCATCAGTTCCAATGGGATATAAAATGGTGAGGGATTTGTAAAAAAATTTTTTTTTTCTTTAGATCTTGTCCCTGAATTTGCTGAGATTGATAAAACAAACCCAAACTGCGTGGTTATTGGTGATGCAGCAGAAAACTTCTCTTATGCAAACCTTAATGAAGCTTTCCGAGTTCTGATTGGATTGGAGAAGCCTGTTCTGATCTCCCTTGGAAGAGGGTGAGTTGATCACTGTTCGTTTCTTTCTCTAGTCTGTATATTTTTTAATTTCGCCCAGTACCCTGGTACATAGTGGAAGCCAGATACTGGTGTGGGCATTCACGCTACCTTACTTTTAAGCAGTTAATTGATGTGTCTAGATGGGGAGGCTAGTCTGCCCAGGTATCTGTTGATGAAAGATCCTCAGTGGGTAATTCAGTCACCAAATTTGGCCTCTTGTCCTGAGTCACTTATTCATAGACTTTCCAGAGGTGTAAGGAGAAACTCAGGTGGTTATGCTGAGATAGGTTTCTAAAAGAAGGCGGTATGGATGCAGCACCCACTGGGATGAGTCCCAGTTCAGCCCTGTGCAGATGCAGGTTTTCAGAGAGCCCTGGAGGTCACTCAGTGTGCTGTGTTGAATCCTCCAGCTGACTTAGGGAAACAGTCACCTGTAGGTCTCTGTGGTGTGCTGGGTGGGTCATCCCTTGAATTTCAGCTGTTGATGGTCATTTTGCAGCACACAATACAGAGTAAGCAGTTGTGTGAGTGTGTTTCATCAAATGCTAGAAGATGAGAATTGTAGCTGCTGCTCTGAGGAGGAATTGTAGTAGCCTTTAGAGAACCTGGAGACACCCTGTTGTATAAGCACAAGAAGTGCTAGCCTCCCGTCCTTCCAAGTCAGCGTTCGAGAGCGAGTTAGACCTTGATGAAACAATCCACGTGTTTGCAGGTGGTGGTGGGAGGGTCAAATAGCAGTAGTTTTGTAAGCCATTAGGAAGAGAGCTTTCTTCTCTTGAGATGAGTGTGGATGGTCTGGATTACTGATGCAGTTTGACCTTCAAGCATCCTGAAGCTACTCACGGTAGGGAGGATCAGGTGGTCCATAAGATTCTCTATCAGTCAGCAATGAGCCTGAGTTCTTCTTCCAAGTTCAAATCCTGCCCACATTTATAGCGGTTGAGATGTGATACCCGATGTGGCTGATGGCCTGTGTGACGTGAATGGCTCCTTGCTATGTGAGTTGGACTTAAGATGCTGTCTCTGAAAGTTGGCAGTAGTGTCCCTACAGATTGATTTGCATATATGATAACATTATACATAAGGGAGCAGTTTCATGCTGGTGGCTTGAGAGTTGCTGTACATAAGGAATAAGAAGCCAGGAGAGTTTTTATTTGCTAATAGGGAAACCCTACTATTTTATGAAGTTAGCTGCAATGCAGAAACTCCACCCAAACTGTAGTACAGATGGGGGATATCTGGCTGCGAGCAGAGCGTGGTGGCTGAGAAAACCTAAGGGGAGAGCCCATGAATATACTGAGAAACGGCTCGGCTGGTATGTATGATGAAGACCTGCAAAAGCACCTCTGCTTTTGAACTGACAAATTGGTTGTTTTGATAGCTTGAATATACAAAGATATTTTTAATTATAACCTGAACATTGAAGGTAAATTTTGAACACCTGTTTTCATAGGCAGGACAAGTCCAGTCAGGGAATTTGAATGTTTTAGTAAAAACAATTCAGTTAGATGTATTCAGAGATTTTAAACAGGTGGTTATTAATGACAGTGCTGAATGATGACAAATCCCAATAGCCTTGGAGGAGTTATTCTTATCTGTTGCCCGGTGTATGGGCTTAAAAAAGAATACGCATGTTTAGTTTGAAGAAACCATAATGACTTTTTTCAGTGGTTCAATAGACCATAATGGGCATGAAAGCCCTTCTTAGTCTGTTGGTTATTGATCCAGCAAGGTAGAACTTATCAGCGGGAAGGAGCAGTTAAATCCATTGTGTTTCCATACCTTATGCTTGCATGCTCTGATCCTTGTAACATGGGGAAAAAAATCCTTACAATTTTTTGGTTAGAAGGATAAGGAGAAAATGATATGAAGCAAGAAATTAATGGCTAATGTATGTAAAATAACCAAGTTTTGTGTCACATGATACCATCTTTCAAAATTAAATACAGAATAAACTTTTGTTTAAGTTCGCAACATGAGCAACGCAAAAATGCCTTTGTACCCCATGCATATAAAAATATTTATTCAATCATTCATCGATGTAGACAGTTCTAAAGCAGACCCACAGTTATTTTTTTTAAAGGATTATTTTTTAAATGAAAAATAACGCATGTTTGGACTTTCTGAGCTCAGTTTTCACTGTGAACATGCTGTTTTATGGTCAGTCCTTTAGATACTGTGAACATGAGTTCTGCAGAAATTGCTGAATAAGTTACCCTGGTAAGTAAGTTCTCAGACTTGAAAAACAGAGATTATAAACTGGATGAATTGTTTAACAGTTTATAGCTAAGAAGCATCATTGATGCCAAGGGCCATATGGAAAAAAAAAAAAACAAAAACAAAACAAAAAAAAACGACAAGCCAGCTTCGTTGTTCATGTACAGAATCAGTATAATAGGTAGGACCTTAACAACACGTCTACCTTGAGCAAGCAGGTTGATTTCTGTTGAAGTTTTAGTTCATTCTATGGAAAACGAAAGTGTCAGAGTCACTGAAGCAGAATGCCCTCCTCCTGAAAATGGAGTGATTTACATTTAGCATCTGTTTTGGGCTGAGAGTGGGAATTGGCTTTGTAATTTCTTCTGTCATGCCACTGTCAGAAAATTAAGCTGTTTACGCTAGACTATAGAAGGTTAATGGCTGTTCTAGCAAAGGTCAAGTGGTCATTTTAAAGGGAGGCTGTGCTGAATAATCGAAAATGGCAGAAGGATAAGGCATAAAATCTTAACTGACTGCTCATCCTACATTTTTTTTCTGTCATACAGAAACCTGTCTTTGCTCTGATAAGGAGAGCTTGGAAGACTTGTGTTAACATGAATTGCTATTCCAGAAAAACACCAAAAAGATAGTAACTAATTTGTGAACTTCATGGCAATAGGAACATTTTTAGAAGGAGCAAAACTTAGCTTTGAGGGCTTTCTCAGTCCTGATAGCAAAGAGAGCTTAACCAGTTCTCTAGCTTTCCTCATGTGGGAGGCTGATGACAAGCAATGATGGTCAGCTGTCTGGGGTCTCCTTCCAGGTTTACTGAAGGAGGTGTTATAGCTGCTGGTTGGTGCTGGCCCTCATCTTGCTTCTGCCAAGGGGTCTCTGTCGCTGATCAGAGGAAGAGGAATGTAACTGCTGTCCTTTATGAAGAAACTACTACTCAGTGCAGTAGAAAATGGGCCAAATTCATCCCTAATATAAGGTAGAGGAAATCCCTTTGGACAAGTAGAGTTGTGTCCCAGATGCCAGATGGACACCTGGTCTGAAATCTTTTCCCCAGCACTGCATGGTACTGAGCCTGTCCATTACTTAATTCCTGGTGCTAAATTAAGGCTTCAGAGTTTCTGATGACTTGACTTTTTTGCTGCAGCCATATGGACATCTATATAGGCGCAGAAATAATAAAATGTAGTTTCTTTGTATTTAACTGCCAACATTCTCATTTCATTGGAATTTTATCACTTTCATTTCCAGACGCTACTATAAAGAAACTGATGGCCTGAAACTTGATGTTGGAGCATATATGAAGGCATTAGAGGTATTTTATAGCTTGCATTATGCTTACTCGCTCTGTGCACCTTGTTAAAGAGTAACTGGTTTAAATATGGGTCATCTTCTGTAATTGCTCACCTTGGTAGAGGAAGTTTCCACAGACTGAAACTCATTTGCTGCATTCTAAAGATGGGTGGATTTATATACTCATTTTTTCTGTATTTAAAATGTGAACTTTTACCATCATGGTACCTTTATTGGAAGTGAGGCCCTTGAAGGAGTCAGAAAAGAAAAACCATGGTATATTGCCTGCAAGATATCCAAGAAAAACTGAAGGTCCGTTTATGTTTGGCATAGCATTGTTAGCACAGCTCTTGCCCTTAACAGTTTACAGCATAAGGCCCTTATTCAGCAAGATTCTTATGTGCAGTCCTGTTTTTAAGCCTGATTAAGTCTGTGCAGAACTGGAACCCAATAGATAAGCCAACCTAAGGGTGAGAGAAGGAGAGAATCATTACTCTCCTTTTTCTAGGCTTGCAGAGAGATTAAAAAAAGTAAATACAGAGTGAATGCAGAGAAGAAAGCAAAGTAGGGGAGTATACAAGCACAGATATAATCTGTGGATTATAATGTGGATATAATTTGTATTTGCAGCACATTCATTTGTATCAATGTGAGTTGTGGAGGGAATTTTTGCCTCCCAAATAAATTCAGGCTTCTTGTTGTCTAGGAACAAGTTAGAAACACTATTTATTCAAGTTTTTCAGCATAGTGATGATATTTACTTGCAGGAGAATAAAGCTTTTCAACTCAGGCTTGTCACTTAAACCATTAAAGGTATGCAGATAGATTGAGTAAACTCTCCACATCTTTTAAAGGCCCTCCAGTACTTTTGATCATTTCATATGAAGGATATTTATTATTTCTGTAAGAGTGATGCTCTTACAAAAGTGGGCGATATTGGAACTGACTTGGAAGACTGCTGTCATGATGGAGAATGAAACAGGTTTGTAACTTGAGATGTTTCAGGAGGACTTTCTCTTCTGACAGAGAGCATTGAACACTCCCATTATCCAAACTATCAGATAGTTATCTTCATCTGCTAATCCATTCTGTTATTTAAGGGCAAAAATCAATAATCATATACTTTTTATACAATTGACTGGAGTTATGGAGTCGAACAAATCCTTTTGTGATCTATACAGCATTATTTGTGTGTTTCTTCTTTTTTTTCCAGTATGCTTGTGATGTTCAAGCTGAGGTAGTGGGAAAACCAGCAAAAACGTTTTTTGAGTCAGCCCTAGCAGAAATGGGAGTTTCGCCACAGCAGGTAATGTGATGGTTGGCTGTGCCATGTAGTTATGCCCACTGCACTGGTTTGCTGTCTTTCACAGAAAGTTACAAAAGAGGATGGGGGGAGTGTGGCCTTGAGGACATGGTAAACTCTGGGTGGAAATACAAACATTTTTTTTCCAGACCCAGTGTGCTATACATGGTGCAGGGAAATACTTATATTCAGGATCTTTCTATGAATTATTTAAAAAAAAAATCTGAAAAGTTGCTTTGGAAGGAAAGAGAAATGTTTACCCATTCTACGAAATAATGTGAGGGCATGAGAGTCAAGAGGATAAATGGTAGCAGGTAGGGGTCTGTTGAATATTTTCTGCCTTGCATGCACTTCCTACCCTCCTGGAAGGAATGGCAACTTCTTTGCTTTCCTGAGGCTTCTTTTTGACCATTTGCTGTTTCCCTTTTCATTCTTTTCTGTCTGTCTCTATTTGCTCTGACTTGTACCATGCATACCTCTACCCCCTTTAGAGTCTTCCATCCCTCCTTTCCCTAATGTGGTTTCTCTGTCTACTTGTATTCCTGTGATGAGCCTTCTCATTCACCTTCCTTCTAAACCATGTAGTTCTACACATGTACTTCTATTGTGAATTCCTTTGTTTGGAGACTAAAGAAAACAGCATAAAAGAATAAAGGTCAAATTTCCCAAGGAATTATAGAAGGTGTTGTGCTTTACAAGATAACAGGTGCCCTGAAGGCTGCAGCGTGGTGGAATTGCAGCTAAAATGTTACTTCCTTTGATGTCACACTTGCTACTTTTTTTTTTAGTACAGTTCCTAAAGGGAAAGACAGAAGTAACAGGAAGCACTGACTGACCCCAAAACTCTCATGTTGTTGGTTTCATCAGGCTTTCCAGAAACACGCTGAGTGTGTGATGCTCCCTGCTTACTTAGCATGGCCCATTTTTTTCCTCCCTGTAGTTGTGCCCTCTTTATTGATTTGTTGTTATGTCACACAGGACATAAGGATGAGTATGAAATGACTAACAGACAGCAGTGAATTACAAGGTAATAACTCTGTCACAGGCTTTTGGTGACATCATAAACAACAGGAGTGAAGTTTGGGTGGCTTGTAGGTCCCTGGAGCCTGGAGAAGAAATTATGGCCCTGTAATTCACTATGTGCTTGGGTTTTACTTTATTATAGAATGGGAAGATGGAAAAGACCTTGTAGGCCATCTCATCCGTCTCCTTCCCCATGCAGGAGTATTCCCTGCTCCATATTTATCAATGTTTTGTCCAGAGTGGTTTTAAGTGAGCAAACAACTGGGCTTCTGTAAGTATCCAAGGGACAGTACTCACGGGCTTTAGTACATCTCATGGGCAGGCAGCTTTTTCTGAGACTCATTGAGATGCTTCCCATTTAAACTGTATATCCTTATTTCTAGTTTTATTCCAGGTAACAACCAAAATAACTGCTTTCCTTCCTGGATTGTTTCTCCTTCCAATTATCTCCAGACTCCTTATCATTACAGTAGTTTTCTCTTAATAAAACTGTGTGTTTAGCTCTCAGCAGCTTTCCTTGTGATTCAGTCCATCTGCACCCTAACCTGCTGTGGTGCTCTTTTCTGTACTCCCTTTAGTTTGTCAATATCTTCCCAATAACAAGATAGCTCAGCCTGAACAAAATATCCTAGGTATTGAGCAATTACTCAATCCATTCATCCAACCAACAAACCAAAAGATCCATTTCAGAAACAGAATGGCATTTGAAGAAAAAAGTAGCTGGAAAAAAAGAACAAAGGGGAAAAAAAAAAAAAAAGCCCACAGAGCTCAGCCCTTGGATTCTATGCCTCTAAATCAAAGGCGTGAAGGTTTGCCTTTTCTTTCTGCTTATGTAAGAAATGAATGGTGTGTTCTTCTGGGGTTTACTCTCTTTGAGGCCCTGCATAGTGACATTAGTTGCCCTTTTCCATAGGCAGGATGGTGCAGTTGTTCTCAAGCTTTGTTTTGCCCATCTTGCCAGCGTGTCAGCCCCTGCCACTGTAGGAGGACATCATTACTGGGATGTGTTTCCACACTGGGCTGTGACACCACAGCCCATTTCTTGATGAGTTTCTCATTTCTCGTAGCCCCAGAGAACCAAATTCGAACAGATGATTTAATGCATCACCAAGCTGGTAAAAATGGTACCATAGGGTGAGCCCTGGGGAGTGGTTCTTATTGACTTCAGGAGGATTTGTTTTGGGTACAGAAAAGCAGTAATAGTCTCTGGCAGAGATTATTATTTATTTACTATTTGCTGTTTGCTGGATTTTCATGGTGCTACTAGCGACTAACTTCATATTTTGACAGAGATTTTTCTTCCCAGATAGTTTCTAGCGTTAAATGCCATCAATTTGTAACAATAGGTCTAGTCTGTAGGTGTAATTTTTTGTATTCAGCGAGAATCGAGATAAAGGGTGTATGCGCCTAACCAGCAGGTTTGCAGTAGGTGCCACTGCATAACGGCCCCGTGTGCCTAGCCACTCAGTATTCTCGGCTATGGAAAAAACAGTGCATGTTGCTGTAATTAAAAACTAGACCATGAAGCATATGTGTAGGAGGAACAAATTACAGAATAGCACCCTGCCATAATTGTAGAGTATTTTTGTAACTTTTGAGTGCTTGACCTTGCAACTTTAATGTTCTTTTGAGACAGATTTGTTGATTGTATTAGTTAGTCATACATAATAATAAAAACTCAATATATGCAGTTCAATAAGTTCCTTAGTAGTGCACTGTGTTAAGTTTTAATCTGTCTCCCAAATGAGCTTTACTTCTCCGTGTTTGTGATGACAAGATGAGGAGTGGCTATACTTGCCTTTACTTTTATAAAATGTTTACCAGTAATTTATTCCACCTGTGGAATGCATTGAATCCATACCATCATTAACCCATTTTAGATGAGCTGCACTTTTGAAAGCATTACAGTTTTCTTTTACCTGACTTCTAATGAAAAATATCTTTTTAATAAAGCTGTCTCACCACAGTAATGCTAGACAGTGGCAAATCTTAAATTTCTCAAGCTGCTTTAATCAATAAAGTTATCACCAGTCATTTCCCTTGGTAACTGCTTCTTACCGAGACCCTGACTTTACCTTCTGCTACTGAGATGTTTTCAACCTGCACATAGACTAGGAGGAACTCCCTGAAGTCCAATTTTCATTTTAACCTTTCCTCAATGGCCTAGAAATAACAGATTGCCAGTATTACTTTAATAGATTGGAAATTTAAACCTCTTAGAGGTAACCAGACCTGTCTTATGATTCAGTAGTATGACAAAGAATAACACATCTTAAAGGTTACTGAAATACCTAATTCATATGTTTTAAGGCAGCTGTAACAGTGGATGATTTTTACAGCTTTACAATAAAACCTAAGTAATGTTAAGGTTCTCGTAGTTTTATATAATCATAAAAAGTTCTATCTGTAGCAAATTGTCCTGCTTTACTGGGAGTTATGGCAGGTTATACTTGAGCGCATAAACTACTGGTAGTTAACCAATTCCCATTTCTGCCACCTGCACATCTCAGGTGGGAGTTAGTGGTGCATGAGAGCAGAGGGAGGTCACCCCCAGAGTGGCACAGGGATCTGCCACCACGTCAGCCATCCCTTCCCTGCTTGCTGGCGATGACAGGAATATTTCCCGTCTTGGAAAGAAGAGTTAAGTGGCCATGTGAAGTTTCAAGTGTTGAGTCCTGCTGAAAGCTTATTCAAACCTGGCTGGCCCTGGGGCCTTTGGAAATTTGCCCTGGAGGTTTAATGTATGTCTTTGTTTCACCTGCCTCATTGTACAAATTCTGCCGGGTCAGAGGCCACGTGTGATACCTTATGCATGTTTGATGTTTGCATAGCTAGTAGTTCCTGGATGGAAATATAATTAACAGTAATATGGGATCCTGAAGCCTAGGAGATTACCACTTGGGCCATGGAGAATAGGGAGAAAAGTAAATGCATCATATTTCTTGTGTAAAGGGTCTTAATACATTAATCGAGATCTTGTGTATAAGCTTTATTTCTTTACATCCTTGGCACCTTTAACTTTGCTATTGAGCCTATAGCAAAAATGTGCTTAGGCGTAAATATTTTTGACTCTAGAAATGTTCACTGTGTTAAATATTCTGTTGAAATTAGCCTCCTTCTGTGCGTCTTTAAATTTGCATCCTCCACAGACTTCAGCCTCCAAAGTACCATATGTGAGCTTCTCCCAGTAAACAGGGCACTGCAACACAAGCATAGCTAGGTAATATGGAATATTCTTGTCTTTCTGCCTCATTTATTTTCTTACTCCATGGTTCCTTTTCTGATCAAACATTATTCTGTGATTTTTAATGAATACTAAAACTCTGTTTGCAGAGGAAAAAATATAAAAGGTTCATTCACTACCCTACCAGGATCTCTGAAGCTGCTCATATTAGCATTGGCTAGTTCTGTGGGTGAGAGGAATCGGTTCCCACCTCTGTTCAGCTCTGGGTCTGTGGTGACACCAGTAAGATCACTGACCGTGATGGTGATTTCTGCACTACAGATGTTTGTCCAGTTGGGATTATGTTGTGCCCTGAATCCTTAGAGCTCATGTTCATCTCCTCCATTTTCATCTCCTCCATCATCACTGCTGATCTGGGTTGAGTTTGACTGGGACTATTCAGTAGCAATGGCTTCACTCAGCTTTGGCACATGTGTGCTCTATTTATCACTTGCATACAACCACAGACACCAGCTATACAGCTTAGGAAAATGGAAATTGCACCCATTTAATTCTTCGATTTTCTTAAAACCAGAGAGACTATCTCAATACATTTTTGTCCTTCTTTGTAGTAAATTTTTAGCTGATCAAAAAGAAGCAACTTCCACAGACTAATTGAACAGATTAATGGTGTGATCCCCGTGTAAAATGTGAACACAGACGGGCATCTTTTAATTTTTTGCTTTCAGTGGGTATGTGACCTTTCAGTTTTATATCTTTCTCTTCTTACCATATTGCAGTCAGAGAGGAAGTTAAACCCAGGTTTGACAGGTAGAGTTTTTTTTATTTCCCTTGACAGTGCACCTTTTGACCTCTATCTTCTTGCCAATGATTTTTTAAATCCTTAATGATTTGGGAATAATTGCTCCTCCTTTAGTGATTATTGCCCTTCACCGACAGTAAATCTGTGAAATCCCCAGGGGCTGGAGTACATTTTGGTATGCGTATGCCACAAGCTGGCCTGGACAGGCATCGCTGCTCATGTGCAGCTGCACTTGCAGAACTGCTGGGCATCTTGCAGGAAAACTTGCCTGGACGGAGTGAAATACAGCCCTGGTGAGCAAGCTTCTCCCTGGGGCTCGGAGGGCCTGCTGAACCACCCCGCTCTGCCCTTTCCTGCCTTCAGAGGGAATTCATTTTCAGAGGAGCCCAGGACTGAAAACAGAAGGGGCTGGGGGGGGACACACAACAGAATCTGGCAAAACTGCTTCCAGCCAACTGCTATTACCAATTTTTCCCCCAGGCTCTTTTGAGAAATGTAATCATTCCCATTATTCAGTTTTCTTCATCTGTGTATACATGCTTTATTTACTAATTACTTGAAATTAACCCTTCATCTTTCCTCATTTCATGCTGGATTGCTTGTTTGGAGGAGTGGTAGGGAAAGGTGAGCTGTATACAGGGGATCTTACATCAGGCATCTTACTAGGAACACACATGCATTTCTGTGAGCAGAGTGGATAAGGAAAATGGTCCACTAATGAAAGGATGAAAAAGATGGAGCCCTCCATCGTGTGGTGGCTTTGAAGCAGTTTGTGAGCAGGGAGCTAGAAAGGCAGCTCTGCCTGTCCCAAAGCCTCCTGCAGCTCTTCCCTCTGGACATGTTTTCCCCAGCTCTAACCCCATTCCCACGAGTCTTTATGTCTACTTGTTCCTTAAAGGAGCTCTCAAAGTGTTATCACAGCGGTGTTGCTCCTAGGCAGAATGAAGCAAGACTGTGCATATATAAACCATTTCTAAATAAACTGCTTCAGCATGGAACCGGACAAATGAGCCTTGACTTGCAGGGATAGCCTATTACATCCCATCACCTGAGGGATGATGATAATCCCTCACATGAATGGTATTTAAAAACAACATGAAAGATGAACTGGGCTGGTAACTACTATATATAATCTCGCATGCTGTACCTGATGTGTTACTCAAAACAGGATTTGTGTTTTATCAGCTGAAGCCGTTCCAGGTATGCATGTACATAGCTCAGTTAGGCGTGTGTATGCTCTCACAAAATATTCTGTTTAGATAGGGCTTTAGCTATATTCTAAGATTTCCTTCAGGTGCTATTTAATAAATAGGATAAGGTTCTGTTGTGATTAGATGATGAATAAAAATAGCTCTAGAGCTTTAGTACTTTTAGACTTTTGTATATTTGACTTAGTCTTGTCAGCAGACTGCTTACAGAACTGTGCCTTTTGTGGAAGTAGAGGTGACACAAAAGGAACTGGCAATGTCCAGCCCCTAAAACTCACAGAAAATAATCAACAGTGGGGTTCAATCCAGTGGGGCTCCTTGCAGTGTGATGATAGCCAGGGGATGAGTTACTGCTAATCTGAAGGTACGTTTGGAGTCGCTGCTGGTGAAATGTTCAGGTGGTAGGCGCAGTGAGTAAGGGTGTGTGTGTCCTCAGGTCCTGCTCCACGTGGTGATGCTAGGTGGTGGAAGGCAAGAGCATCAGTCCTGTTGTGGCTCTGGGTGATGCTCAGAGCTGAGCTTGCTCCTCCCAGCTGCACAGCCATGATATTGGTGAGGAGCCCGTGGCTGGCACGTGGCACCCATGGCTCAACCCCAGGGCAGCTCCCTGCCTTACAGAGTTAAAAAGGACCTTACAAAGGTCCACTTGTGTCCTTGGGGTCAGAGAAGGAGGAAGAGGGTGCATACACATGTGCAGGGGAAAGGAGTGCCCACGTTAGGTGTTGCATTGGACCCCATCGGGGTTTGGTACTGGACCTGTGGTGATGGGACAGGTTGGTGCAGTGGTAAGAGAGGACAGAGTAATCATGGTTGCTTGTCTAGTTGGATATGTTCATGTGGTGAAGTAGTCCAAAGCAAGCTTGTATCCAAAAGCACATTGCAAAGTCCATACCTGTGGACTAGGAGACTCTATTCTGGAATGCAGCAACTCAGAAAATGGCAAACTGCAGCATGAATTCCCAGAGTGATGCTGTGGCAAGAAAGGCTCCGGAAGTTTGGATGTATGGATATATGAACAGGAGATGAGGGAGGAGGGAGTTTAGGTCTTTGTGTAGCTTGCTGGTAGGATTGTCATGGGAATTCTGCTCAAGCTGTGGTGTCCCCATTTGCAGCCATGGGTCAGCTGAAAACACGTAGGGAGAAACTGCAAGTGTGGTGAGGGGGATGAATGAAATTGGAGCAATTGTGTTTCAGCTGTAAGACACTGTTTCACAGTATTACACTTTGAAAACTCATTTCATGGAGAGAATATACAAGATACTGAAACATCACGTAAGCTAAAGGAAAAGGATGCAACAAGAACTTTTGATTGAATGCTGAAACCAGACAAAGCCAAGCAAAAATCGGATGCAAATGCTTTTTTTAATGATGTAAGTAACCTATGCTTTGATATCCACGCACCGTGGCTGGATGTTTTTCTGCAGGATATCCTGCAGCAAACATAACTTGGATCTTGATGAAATTCAAGCTGTTAGGCTCAGTAAGAGAGGTGTCTTGATGAACAAATGAGCATACCATAAAAGAGGTTAGATTAGATGATCTAACAGTTCTGGCTTCAGCTTTTCTGGATCTGGAAAGTAAGCCTAGTGTTCTTAAAGCTCAGGTGGACTGTGGGTAAATTGTGTCACCTCTTTGCTACCTAAATTTTGGGAAAATGGACCTACCTCTGCTCAGGCATGAGCATGTGTTCTGTCAAGACAGCCTCTTTCCTGTGGTGTCTGTGTGTCCACCTTCCTTTCCACTGCGAAGTGCTGAGTGGTGAGAGCAAGGGTACCTGCAGATTGCCAAAGGCAAGGCTCTTCAGTGCTCTTGTATGGTTGCTTGCTATGTAAAAATGAGGTGCTTCCACGTGAGGGCAAGTGAAGAGGCTTTTGCATTAGCCAGAGCAGTAACTGGAATGGTGCCTACAAGAGAGACTTTCTGTTTTTTTTGTTTGTTTGTTTGTTTGTTTTTGTTTTGTTTTTTTTTTTTTTTTTTTTGCTTAAAGCTGCAGCCAGCTGTATGAATAGACTCAGAATTCCCTTTAGATTGCTGCTGCTGCTGGAGAAGCCGATGTCCATTTCTGCTGTGTGCCTCATTCCCATGACCTCTCCGACAGTGGTCTGTTTATCAGTTCTCCGCAGATGGAAAAATGCTAGGTTGACTTTGTCTGTGCCCAGTGGCGTACCCCTAGGTCCTGCTCTCAGTAACCCAGCTGCAATCCAAGGCAGTCCTGGTCCCATTGCAAATGTGCCTTTTAACCTTCCACAGCCCATATGTGGGACAAGGACCTGTGGTAACAGACCCTAGAAAGAACTCAAAATGTAAGAGCAATTTCTTTAGTATGAAAAGCAACACTTTGCTTAGTGATACCATGTGTCTGATGTGCAAATATGAAAATAGTTATCAAAAGTACATGGAAGGAACAGAGAAATTCAGGCAGGAATTTCCTTCTAACAGCATGCGAGATTTACTGTTGTGAAAGCCTGGCAGTAAAGTTTATGCAGTAGGAGCAAGATGAAACTCAAGTGGTTAAAGATGCAGCTAATGAATGTATTTTAGATAAAATTCAACTTTGATACAAAAGGTGCAAAATCACATATTAAAATCTGATAGATAAACTAGATTCTGTATTTTTCAAAACTGATGTGTTTCCCTAGTTGTAGGTACTGTCTCTGTTCTCTCCAGAGTAACCTGGAATGCCTTTGGAACGTTGAAAGCTGTTTTTTTGGTTTTTTTTTTTTTGCTTATTAATTGAAGATCATGTGCTGCTTTTTTGTTGAAATTATGAAATGAAAGCCCACGAACATTTTTAAATTTGAAGAATAAAATAAGAGTAATAATTTTTAATGCAGAATAATAGGAAGCGCTTGAAATTTTGTAGACATAGCTGTCAATGAGAAAGACCCCTTGGTTGATACGCTTTGATTTAACAAAGATACAAAGCCTGAAGTGAACATGCATACTACATGTGAAGTGAGCATACATACTACATACTACTACTTTTCATCAGACATGCAGACAAATCCCTACAGTCCAGCTAGAAGGTCTTTTCTCAGTTACCTTTTTTTGACAATCTGCTCAGCTGGGTTTATTAATATTTGCGTAGACTTAAGGTGACCGTAATGCAAACCGTGCTATGCCTGTACATACCACGTCACATTGTGCAAAAATTAATAAATTAGATCTTGTAGTGATAGAAGACTTTCCAAATTTTTGTATCTACCTGAAAATGAGTTACACGTTTCAGTGATCACAAGATTAAGTTTTTGACTAGCTTTTAAAATAGCAATTTTAAGGAAATGTTTAAAAAGATATGCTCCAAGCAGTTTAAATTAAACCTAATATAAATGCATGGCTAGGAACAGAATAGGGCTAACTTCATAAAATTCAACATTTTCTTTGAACTGTGTGCCAAATCACTTTGATTTTTGTGATTGATTACAAATTGTATAGATGTATACTGCACTAGTATATTGCTCAAGGAGCTATAGCATGAATTATATTCAAGGTAGGATGACTTTTAATCAATACGATGACAATATTATCTTGTTTAATTTGTCTGATGGCAGTATTAAACATCAAATCAAGCTGTTTATTATGTCAAAGGATTGTGAAGTATGGCAGAAATAAAATTCACTTGACACCAGTTTTTCTGTATTTCATTGCTTTGACAGGCCATCATGATTGGAGACGATATTGTGAATGATGTAGGAGGTGCCCAGCAGTGCGGTATGAGAGCTGTGCAAGTGCGGACAGGGAAGTACAGGTCAGTGCACACTCTACACCCTGTGCTCCACCAGGTTAATCATGGAAAGAGGGGAACTAACTGTAGGTAATGATTTTTGCACTTCTTGCACTTTTTGACAAACTACGCTGTGCTCTAATTTTCTCACAAGGTGTTAATTTTGTAAAAGAAAATGAGTTATAGTTTGGAACTTGGTATACCTTCTGAATAGTACTTCAGAATGAATGCATGAAACCTGATTTTTTTTCCATGCCTTTTCCAGATCTTTTCCTGTTGGTGGCACGCATTTGCCATCAATGTACACTTCCATTTGTTGTCTGAACAAACACCTCCTTGTGCAGCCGTTAGGCTTGGCTGGATGATGACATTTTCATTTGCAAAATGCATTTTGAGAAAAGGCTGTCTGTATGAAAGTGGCAGGAAGATGGAGGCATGTTTTCTTTGATCTTTTCAAGAAATATTTTCTATTAAATTACTGCTATAATTTTGCATCACATTTAGTGCATAGAACTAGTGTGTTCCTTTGGGTTTTGCCTTTTTTTTTAAACTACTATGTGTAAGTGTTGTACACTTGATATCAGATGTGTCTGAAACTTCTAGCAGAGTCAAGATGTAAAATTAGACTATCTACTCAGTGATCTCTGTGGGTCATCTCTCACAGCTTTATGAAGGACTCCATATGGCTCCTATTTTCTCCAGACATATATTCAGCACTGAGAATTCTAGAATGTGAGAGCTGTTTCTCCATTTCCTGTCTTAACTAGAGCAGGCTTCTGCAGACTCGCTCACGTTGGCCTTTCAAACCTTTCTCTGGGCAGGTGTTTCCATGATCCTGTGCGTTCATTGACCAAAGAGCTATCAATAGCTGCTCCTTGCAGCTCTTGATAGCAGACCTGAGTGCAGTTACAAACATGGCATGGTCCAGGGGTGGTGCCCAGTGGAAAATTAAGCCACTGTCTGCTGCTCAGGCAAGGTTAGGCTTGAAGTCAGCTCAAGGTGACTCTCCACGCGCAGTGCAGACATCAGTTCCTACATTTAACGTTTGGATTCCATAACACTCAAAATCTCTTTTTAACCATAACTCTTTGCAGTAGGCATGGTTCAGTAACAGCATCTATAATTTGACATAATTTATGTTTTTACAGTTTTTCTTCATTTTCAAATACTAAGACTGTAAACAAAGAATACTGCTTGGGAGCAATGCAGCAAGTGGGAATGGTGCTTGCCATAGGCTGTCTGAAACGTTATTTTGTTAGCTATCAAGTTATTTTCTCTCTCAATTTTAGCTTATGTAAGTTGATAAAATAATTCTGATGGACCAGTAAGTGATGATCTCTGAGAAAGTATGTAGTTTGTGCTGTTGGGGTGATCTGTGTAATCCCATTAACTGTCTGAAGGAGGGAATTAGGATTCAACAGTTGTTTTTTCTCTGATACTGATGGAGATCACCAGACAGCATTCTATGACTCCACATCTTAATGTCACACAGATACAGGTATCAGTGAAGGAGGTATCCCTGAGAAGAGGTAAATTTGAGTCTTGCTGCTCAGCAAACATCTCCTGTGACATACTTGGCCCACTGTAAAAATAAGCCACAGGTGATGCTGCATTGAAAGCTTTCAGGCAGTTGACATACATCTTTATGTATAGATACGAATATTCACACACATAAAGATACATATAATCATATCTTGGAAAAGCATTTTCTTGTATCAAGCTTGAGCCATAATTTCACATCTGAAGGGAGGTCATCAGCTGTTATAGATGGGGGGAAAAAAAGATTGTTTTCTACTGTTAAATGTGTGATTGCTGTTATCCAAAATCATAAACTATTGTATGGCAATGAAAGACAGGTGAGTGTCTCTCAAAATTGAGCATGTGGTGCCAGTTACCATTTGTTACCAATTGCGAGTAAAATAAAATAGTTCTTGTTTTCCAAGAGAAGCTGGAGATGCATATGTTTTTAAAAGTAATTGATTTAGTATACATGGCAAATGAAAACACACAGTGAGTATTGAGAGAGAATGAAAACAAGCAAATGGATGAAAGCTGATAGAAGAATAACAGAAAATATAATTTTTTGATGGCTGGTTTTAAGTCTGATGTATAGAATTGGTACACAGGTCCTCTCTTGTATTTCTTGCTGGCATAGAGCTGTGTGCTACACTCAGGTACCTCTGGATGGCACCGTTAGTACATTTACTTCAGTATTAGCTACAACTTCAGGTTGTAGCTAAGGCTATTTTTGCAAAAGAAGCGTAAAGCAAAACAGATTCAGGGTTTTATTGTAGATGCTGACTGTTGGTGTGGTGGGATTTCCAGAGATTTCAGTTACTGCAGCTCAGGACATGGCTGATCATCCCAGTTGGGTTGCTTCTGTGTTTCTACAATGAGTAGTTTTTTTCCATTTCCACCACTATAATGGTGCCTCACTTCAGCAAAATGGATGCAGAGTTGATTCCAGAGTAAAATGAAAAATAGAGTAAGTACATCAAGGAATTGTTGCAGGAGTGAGGATTTCACAACATGCCGCTGGATATGGGGAAATTACAATTTGGGGGATAATTTGTGCATGTTGTTTTGTAGGTTCAAGGGATTCTGTTGTACTCCTCCATTCTCGTCTAAATGGTGACCTGACTGGCAGACAATGTCATCTGTGGTGCATTTGGGGCAGCATTCCTTACTTCAGGAGTCACTGCAGCTGGCATCAACATCCTTGAGATCTGCTGCCTGCCAAGGGTTATACACCGTAGCACAAAAGATGACACAAGCACCAAGGCTTACTGTACTGTTTATTGTGTTTCAAAGCGACTACGGTGACTGTGTGCAGATTACAGGCTGCAAAGTAACTCTATGCATCTTACTGACATTAATAAGCTGAAAGAAGAGGTCCCCTTTGTCCTGAAAGCTTTTTATGAAAACAATCTGTTAAACTGCTGATTCAGAGATTTCAGTAGTAGGTAGGGGTGGACAGGTCTTCTGCCATGCAGGGAGCCTCCAGCCGGCTGCGGGAAGCTGGCTTCAAACTGCAGTTTGGCAAGAGCTGGCCTCCGAGGGTGGTGTGGTGCTGAGCTGGTTTTGTGGTACAGGCTGGGGGGTGTTTGGCCTTGCAGGTGAGTTGAGGTCCAGAAGAGGATCAGAAGGGGTATGCGTGGAGAGCTGACATAGCTTTAGCGCTGCCTCTTTCACCGCACTCTGACGCTTCTGGCTGGAGCTGGGCTCTGCAAGGACTTAGTGCTGGCTGCTCCCAGGGTGAGATGCAGAGTGTGGATTAAGCTGGTGCAAAAGTGTTCAATTTAACACCACCTTAAAGAAGCCCAGAGGTCCTGGAAATTAGCTTCTTTGTCTCGCTTTTTTTTGGATCTTTAAAGTTTAGTAAAACTTTGTGTAGTCAATTCCCTTTATTTTGACAAGGTTTGCGTGCTTCTCACTCCAGCATCTATGCTTGTCTTCTCAAAAGCACTTAATCTTCCAGCAGGACTTAAGAGTCGAACTCTTCCTCAATAGCCAAACTAGGCATGGAGTAGGTTAGTCTATAAATCATGGAATAAAATATCTTTAAACGTAAGTCGGGACAGTAATGGAAAGGTGTAGGGGTAAGATGGTGTTTTAAGTTGATATCAGTCAACATGGTTCTCCAACACAGGGTGAGTAGTTTGGTTAACCAAATACAGCTTTTTTTAGGTGTAAAATCCAAATGACAGGTTTGATCTGGCCTGCTGGTATCACCACCCTCAGTTATTCCTTCATGCCACAGTGCGCAGATCGGGTCTTTGCTGCAGACTCTTGTGTACCGAGAGAAGACAGTGTTAGGTTTCTCAGCATTGGGAAATCTGATGCTAATTCAGAAGTTTCTGTGCACACCTGTATGGAGGACCATTGTAGCCAACATCTTTCCAATCTAGGGAAGAACATGTACTTGTCTTCCTGCACAGGGTATGTGCTAATTCCACTTGCAGATAATTGGCCTTGACATCAAACCAATAAATTCCACAATAACTATTGATTCTGCAATGCCACTTAATATTCTTGTTCCTCTTTGTAGTGTGCAAGTTAGAGCAGAGAAAAACTACCTTGAGGCTTTTCCAGCTGTCTCCCCATAAAATCGGAAACAGCTTTCAGGTACGTCAGTGCACCAGATTGCAGGTGATTTGTGACAGGGCGGAAGAATTACACCTTTCTGCTTGCTGTTATTTACAGGTTTTGATTTATTGTTAATGAACTCTATTCAGAAGAAACCCTTTGCAGTGGTTACTGTGGATGTCCAGAATTTGTGCTCTTTCTATTTTCACACTGGTACTGAAGTGGAGGTGTTTGGAGTAAGTTTGGCTGTAGACAGAATTTTGCAGTGGCATTTCTTGACTGTACCAGAGCTTGTGCCATGCACTCAAAAATAAACCTGAGGTAGTGATGTTCATCTATTAATGTTACCTTTCCACAGCTGGTGTGCGGGGTAGCCAGGAGTATTCACACCAGGGGTACCCGCTGTCCCTGCTTGCCTGTGGCACAGGCTCAGAATGGTTTCAGAGTCCAGCAGTGTTGGTGCATCCCCTCTCAGTGCCCATGTGACATGTTCTGCATTTGATTAGATGTTTATCTCACAACCATGTGCAACATCCCTGAGCTCTCTCATAATACTACACATAAAAGAGCGGGGATGAAAGGATAAAAGCGGCCTGGGACAGCTGCCGTCTCTTGCTAGTTCTGCCACTGCTCGCTGGGAGAACTGGGTCAAGTTACTTCATGTTGCCCTTCTTCAGTTTCCCCACTTTATAATTATCCTCCGAGAATAATTATCCTGACTTTATTAAGAAAGTGGTTTGTGATCTGTTCCTTTTATCTGATTGAAGAAAACATATAGAATTTGTAGGAAATCAGCTTGCTAGACATGATCAAGACAGAAGTTGTGACAGAAGAAAGATCTTTCAGGCTGACATCATCAACTGACTAAGGATTCAGAAAAACAGGGGTGGGTCTTTATAATAACCTTCTAAATAAAGTTATTAAATAATTCTAAAAAGCCAGATTTCCACCCATAGATAAATTCACAGGTATCAAAGCCTGTAATAGTAAAGGAAAGATCATGACACATTTTGCAAAGAAACAGTCACATCTTACTGCTGTGCAAAGAGGTTGCTTGAAATAGAAGCAGCATCCCTCCCACCCTTGCTTTCTTGTTCATTGAATTACTAACCACAGCCAAGATGAACAATTTTATTAGCTTGTTCATGTTTCATGGGTCTGATGGAGCTTACCAGAAGTGCGTAATGAGAACAAGCAGAGGCACTCCCTTCATGCTGAAAGAGAACCAGAGGCATTTTGATGGCCTCACAGTCCTGATAATTAAGCCTGTTTCAGGTATTAAATAGAAAGACTTCCAAACCATATTTGCGCTATAAAAGATGTATTATAATTTATGTTAGTGTCTGAAGTAATGTTTATTAAAATCTAGTGTCAGCAAGTCAGTTTTCATTTTATAGTGTGATAGCTGATTGCAGTAAATCTGAAAGCATAGTCTTAGTCACCATTTATTACATATTCAAATCACAGTTTGTTCTGTCCACGTGAGGAGCTTCGCATGTGTATATCAATTTCTTGACCGTACTTTGGTTACTGTCATCTATTATCAGCTTTGTGAAGAAAGTTCAGAGGTAATAATGCAGTGCCTTAGCATATGAACACTCATTTGATGACAGGCTTAAATTTTCCCAGTATGTTCAAAAAGTCCAGACACAGAAATTACAGTTTAAGTCTCTGGTGCTGTAGGAATGAATGGCCTATCAGAAGGTGTAAGTTCTTGCTGTTGTAATATGGTATTATAATCCAACCAACCCCTTTTCATTGTAGGATATAGCCAATTGCAATGCAAAATAAAGAAATGCATTAGAAATACCTTATTATTGAACTACAAGTGGTGAAGTTGGAAGTAGAAGAATTTACCATCTGACTCTAAAGAACCATCTTTGGTTTGTCTTGAGTATTTCTGTTTCTTTAACTGAACATAGCCAAATGTTTGTAACCCAGTAAAGTCACTGTTAAAAATGTAGATTCTACCTGAGTTAAAACACACCTGAAAAGAATGGAGGGGAATAAAGAGTTCTGCCACATTGTAGCTAATGGGTAGCTTTAATTATTTCTAGTCTAAAAGTGAAATGGGAGATTTTTTATTTTTTTTTAATTAGCAGGTTGACTTATTCATTGATAGCATAATGAACCTCGAGGAGGCAGATTGTGCTCAGGACGTAGCTGTGCTATGTGCTGCACGTACGCTCATGTGCTATTCTGAAAAAAAATAGCCTGAATGTCAGAAAAAAGATCAGTTTGTGATGTGAGTAGGGGCGAGGCTAAATAAAGGAGTGTATCAGGTTAGTGAGGAAAATGTAGTATTACACAGCATTCTTGCCAGTTCCACTCTCTACCTAAGGACCGGCCTTTTCTTTAGTAGTCCAGCTCTGATCAGCTGTTACATCTCAGACATTTATGAAAGGAAGCAATTTGCATCTTGCAAATCAAGATGGTAGTGACCACATCAGCTTGTGCTGCAGTTTTGCTTCCCCTCTTCCTTCACATCCTCACAACACATTCAGCAGCAGGGACAGCTGCTTTAAAGGTTTCCATTCCTCCTGTTCTGAAGTTGGTAAATAAAGGGCTCAGAGAGGAGATGTTACCAGTAGCAGCTACTAGCAGCCCTAGGCAATTGGAGCTGGGAAGGTAGATGGCTCAGATGGGCCTGCTGTATGGGATTAAACCACTTCCAAACTCTATTCTGAAAAGCACCCAAAGCTAGTGGGCATTTTGCTTTTGTTTTCTGTTGTTCTGGTGCCATGTCCCACCTTGGCTGTCTCGGGAGCACGTGCTCATTCAGCCTGGGCTGGCTGTTTGGCTGGCAGGTTCCTCCATCCGACGTGGCTGTGTACGCTCACGCATCTGCATGAGTACCAACAGAGCCTGTGGCACCTTCAGGCTGGCAAGGTGCTTGTCCAAACAGTTTGTATTTCTCTCTTCTCTGCAGTGGGAAAACAGTGGTGGTGGCTGGAATGACTAAAGGGAGGCAGCTCGGGGGCTTTCCAGGGTTTCCAGTGCACGTGTTCCTCTCCCGCACAGCGCCCACTTTCACTGCAGGCAGCATCCCTGGAGGGCAGGCCCACCTCTAGCTCCCGTTAGACCCCCAGCCACCCTCTCTGGTACCAGCCTGAAAAACACAGTTTACAAGATGGGACAGGAAGCAGGCTCTCGTTTATTTTTATCTTTAGTGGCCTTTTCTCAGTGCCAATGTAATGTTGCAGTAGAAAAATTCCTCAGCAAAACAGTCATGGGAGCTGGTCGAACACAGCAGTGTTTCTCAACACTTGTCACTTGCAGAATGCCAAACTATATTAGCTTGTTCAACATTTGACAGCAATGATGAATACCATACCAATAGCTAACTACTTTTATTTCCGTAAAAAATGCTAATGAGCATGTTGAAATGTGCTGCAGAAGTGGCAGAGCTGGGACAGCTGCACAATTGTGGTTTCACTAGAGATTTCCTTTTTTAAAACACAGGTTCCTCTTCTCTGCTTATTTTTCTCCCGTAGTTAAATGTCATCCCGCCTCGCTCGGTCTGTGGAGTCCAGCAGTGGCTCTCAGCGAGCAGCACGGAGAGCATGGCGGAAGGGGGACTGCTCCGATAAAACCAAAGCAGAGCATTCGTTTCAAAGAAAGAAGCAAACAAACAAGAGAGAGGCAAGCCAAATTAGCTGCTGATGTAACTCCCTCGAAGCAAATGATTCAGTATCTGAAAGTTAATCTTCCTTCTGGCTGGGGCTCTTGCTCACACTGTAAACAGGCTCAGGAGTGGCTGCTCTGGGGCAGTACCTTGTGCCCGCACCCTGCAAGCACAAAACAATCGAGAATTCATGCTTCAGTGCTGTGCTGCCTGGCCTGCAAGTGCTTGGCGGTTACCTGGAGGCTTATCTAGTGACATTCGTTTTCTCCTCTGCTTCTAGGTAGATAAGAGTGGGTTTAGCCAACAAACCCAGAGTGGTTGGCTAGGCTCCAGCATGTTTTATGCTCTTGAGATGTTTGTAGAGCCGTCTGCTCAGGCACGTGGTCATGCAGCTGTAGGTGATCAGAGGCAGAAAGTGGGGTGCTCTCACCCCACAGGTCGTCCTGGAGCTGCGCAGGGGGCTCCGCTGCAGGCATGCGGCTTTTTGACCGTGAAAAACAAGACGTGGGGACTGCTCCCCTTGAAGCTGCCTCTGCTGTGCTTGGTCTAGTGGCTGTTTTTCATGCCCTTTGGAAGACATGATGTGACTTGCCTGGAGTTAAAAATAAAGCACCCAGCAGTGCCAGCTTATAGGTCTTCTGCAAAACTACGATGGCTCCATACATGAGTGCTGGTTTTGTGTACTGCATCAGGAAGACACAGAGTAAGTAATGTGAGAAAAGGGGGTTGTTTGAAGAGCAGAACTCCCCCTCCGCCCCCTCAGCACGAAGCAGCGCTCTTTGGTGGAGATGAAGATAGCTTGCAGCTGACGCTTGGACGTGACTCATGTTCACACATTGCCCTGTAACTATTACGATTCTTACTTGTTTGTGGTTTTCAGTCATTATCAACAGCGTATATGGTTACACCTCAGCCCTGCTCACAGGTTGCCAAAAGATGAGCTAATTCATCCCGCTGGGCTGGTGCTCGAGCCATCGGCCTTCCTAAAAATGGTGACTGGCCTTGCTTTGCTGGGAGCAGGGCAGGAGGGCCTGGCTGCTGCCCCTCCCATCTGCCCACAGATCATCTAAAAAGGTTATTCATTTTCTTCTTAAATGCATTCTGGGATGCCCTTAACTTGCAGTGTAATCAGTGGTTAGACAAGTCTAAAATGGGCCCAAATGGTCAACTGGGTCTAATATTCTGTTGAATACTGCTCCCAGTCTGTAGGGCTATTCCCATGCTAGTATCATGTCTGTGGGACCCCTGGGACTCACTTCCGGCAGTTCAGAGGGTGCTGTTGGCTGTGGCTCTTGCACATCACTTTCAATATGCCAGTGTATGCTTTTGTTTCACAGCTACGGTTGCTTTTCCATTCCCAGTCGTGTTTTGAGTGCTACCTGAGGTACCCGAAGAGAAGGATGTGTCAGTTTTGCCCTTTCAGCTTCCACTCACTCCCAACCTGTTTCAACAGCTGCCAGCGTACACATTGGTGCTGTTACACAGCGTGCTCTCACGTGGGAAGTTTGGCTGCACAACGCGTGTTGCTGTGGTGTTGCAGATGGTGGTTACATTCCTGCAGAAAGAAGGGTTGCTGTGATTCATCCTACCCTGTTTTCCAGAGCGACAGTGCAAACACCTGTGTAGGAGCTGCTCACGCCGGTTGCCTTAGCAGGGTGATCTGGGCACTCGTCAGTGTAAGTTGTCCCATGCTAAAGCAGGTCAGGTGGATCACACACCAGGAGCATCTGTTGCTCTACACTGTAAAGACAGCTTACGTGAGTGCGGATGCCTACATACGGAGGAGGTGAGCCTCTACCAACAGCGACACATCACTTGTGCCATGTTTATATGACAAAAGCACGATGTAGGCATTGCCTGATGGCGTGTTGCATGTAGGGAAACAAGAGTTGTTCTGCCACAACCGAGAATTTGGGAAGGAGTGAGGGGCACAGTCAGGGGATGCAGTTGGCAGAGCCAGGCTGGCATGCATTAGTTAGAGCTCGTTGCGCTAAGCAGGTTGTGGCTGCTGCGGCTTGGCCCTGGGTGCTGCGGGGCCGTTCTTCCCTGTGCCCTTCCCCATCCTTGCCATCCCCAGGATGCTGCCAGCTTCCAGCTTGTATTGAAGATGTGTTTCTCAAAGTGTGAATTTCCAGAGGGCTGCAAGGAGCAGAAGACTCTGAAGTGCCAGATCAAATTCAACCCCTTATTCTTGTTTTGGTTTTACAGTTGCAGTTTATCAAGGGTGGGAGCTGGAAGCGTTTTGCATCTCCATGCAAACTGCCAGAGCACCGCACCGCGGAGCAGAGCAGCTGCAGCCACCCTTTAAAAGAGGCTCCTGGGCTGCAAAGCCCCTTAACCTGCTACAAAGCGGAGCTTTGTTTGAACTCCGACAGACATTTGCAGTTGAATAATACCAACAGTTCAGCTACACCATTGGCTGCGTGGCACTGAAATCAGGCCTAAAAATAGGACCCTGAAGTGAAGAATTTTTGCTCAGAACCCAGCCTGGCACCTACCCAGGGTGACATCATCTGGAGGGGAAGCTGGAAAAGCTTTCAAAACGTTGCTTTCTGCAAAGGAACTCTAAATGCTTGTGTCAACTGATAATCAGGCAGCACATTTGCTGTGACTGTGAATCAAAGAAAGGAGGCAATAGGGAAGGAAATAACTGAAGATGGAGGAGGAGGATAGGGACTGCGTATCAGAAGAGCGTTTGGGGAGCTTGTCTGTGTCTCTAGGGAAGAGGATAGGAGTAAGAAAAAAAAAAAAAAGGTTCCTCTCAGGCCCTTAGCACCATTCACAGAGTGGCTGATGTTGGCAGGGACCTCCGGGTCCATCTGGTCCAACCTCCTGCTCAAGCATGGCCACCTAGAACAGGGTGTCCAGGGCCATTCCAAGCAGAAGAGGTCCATCCCTATCCACGGCGATTCCTGCCGCCTCTGGAGGTCCTGGCCTGCAGCAGAGATACCCTGACCCGCTCTGTGTCCTTCTCCTCCCATGTGCCCTAGGTAAGGCCGGGCAGACCTGGAGGGACACTGCTTACTTACCATGGCTGTGGAAGTGCCTGAGATAGCCAGGCACTGGATGACCTTCCTTCATTTCAATACTCTGATATTTGCAAGCAGCGTTGCCCAGGCTAACGTTCAGGGATTTTATCAAAATCTGTGCTCAAGTAGCATCAATAACCTTCGTTCTAAATCTAAATGGCTTGAACCCAGTTCCTTATATTTTTATGCTGAGTTTCTTTTTCTTTAAAAATCATAGTGTGTAAAAACTGTAGTAGGCAGTTTTCCTATGAAAGTCACCATCATTTTCCCTCTGGATGCTGCCAAGTGACTCCTGTGCTCTTCTTCAAGCAAGGACACCTTTACCTTTGTGTTGTTGAGTGCACACTGGAATTCGTAGCTCTTTTCAGATGGTGAGAGCTAAATGTGGTGTTTGTTGGGTGTCTCCATTATCTGTTTGCCTTCTGCCTTTTAAATTCTCATTACATATTTATAATGCTGTTATAGCGAAGATGCCTAAAGCACAACCATGGGCAGTGTTTGGTCTCAGAGTCCCAAACGAAGCTGAAAAAAACTGCTGCTGCTTTGTAAACACTGTATCAAGAGCTGATTTCATGAATACTGTCGGGCACTTTTAACCAACAGTGATAAAGAAAAGAAGGGAAAAATTGTACCATTCCAACCTATAGACTAATATTAAACCAATTTATTTGGTTAGAGACTGAGAGAAGTGTTCAGGCATGCATGCCCTTCTTTGGGTTTTCGTACTCTTAGATCATCGCAGCAGTGAAACTCTTACTAGAGACGGGCAAGTCCTCTGCTGGTTTGTAGACATCTGCCATAGCAACGCGCGCAGACGAGCTGCTTTTCACTTCATCAGCCTTTGGTTAGGGCTTGTCTGACTAAGCAGGAGAGTATTTCTGGTTGTCTGCTTGAAACGATCAGGCTGCAGTTGCAAAGGACTTTCGTTGGCATTGACTGAGCCCACTGGAGGCAGATGGCAGCCCAGGCAGGGACAGGAATCGACTTCAGTACAAGAGTTAAATGTGTGCTGTACCTCCAGATAAGGGCTTGGACAGAGTTTCTATGTTTTACACATTTTTTAATGTGGAAATGTGAAGCGCCTCTGACTGAGAGACAAATCTCTATTTGCACCTCGATTGTGAAACTTTTCAGCTTTTGATCCCTGATACTTTTTATTAAGAGTAACAGTGTGAAAGGCAAGGCCTTAAACCCTAACAGCTGGAGTAAATCTCGTGTAAGGCAGCAGTGAATGCCAGTCCTGCTGTAGGCCAGCTGCTCGACTGCAGCCCCGTAGCTTCATGGGGCATTAATGGAGCTGACATAAATGAAAGCGGTGCACACATTAGAAGAGCTGGCTTTTATTCTTGCAGGCAGAGCTCTTTATTTTTCCGTGCTGGTTGAGATGTTCTAGCAAACACTCATCTTTAAAGATGACATTTGTCATCTTTAAACTATGTAGAGATGTGGGGAGTCCGCTTTTACCAATGCAAAGCTTTGAAATGCCCCTTCCTGGACTTTTGGCATGACTAATCACCCCTGCTCTCAACAGTCCCTGAGTTTCACGATACAGTAGCTTTGTACAAAGGTGTATTTTTATGCACATGATCATTTAAAGCTGTGTCTCTTTGAAAACACATCCCTGGATAGCCATCCTGTAGCTCCACTGCACCAAACCAGAGGTGGGAGCAGAGGGAAGGGTTGCAGGCAGCAGGGTTGTGAGATGGAAGCCGGGGGCACTAGAGTACCCTCAGTGATAACCAGCACTGCTGCACACAGCACAGATTGCCAGATAGTATTCAGGTAAAGATACTGCACGTTAATGCTTGCAGTGTGAATTCAGCCCTGTTGTGTGTTTGCTGTGGGGTGCAGTCCTTAATGAAAGGCTCCTGTCCCTGTCCCCAACGCCAAACCCTCATCTCCCCAGCACGCAGAGCTGGCACATGCCTCCGATGTGCCGGGATGCCCAGAGCTGCTTCCTCCCCTTGCTGCCCACTGTGGTGGTGTCTTTTATTTACTGCATGCTGCTACTGATTTCCACGTGGGCTTTTCTACTGGGTCTTTCCCACACTGTAATACATTTATTTCCAGAGTGCGGTTTTGAGATACTCTCTTTGCTTTGCACACAGGGAAGTGAGGCACAGAGGTTAAAACTAACGCTGTCCAAAGGGTCAGTTGCTCGCATGCTTAGTGTGCAAGTACTTGAGCATTACATGTAACCATATATTCAACATGCATCTTGCAGCCACCGCAGGGGCATCTGTGTGGGCTCAGCACTCCTGCAGATGAGGTCCCAGGTGTCCTCAGGCAGGCACTCGGAAAATCAGCGGGCCCTGAGGAGCGTTTGGGTATCACATGCAAACAGTGCAGCTGAGCGGAGGGAGGAGATACTCCTCCATGGGGCAGTGCTGACCTTTTTAATGTCAAAAGCATCTCTTCTCTTCCTCGCCAGGCCTCGGAGGTACCACTCTCCTCCACCACACAGTCAGGCTGGATCCCGGAGTCGGCTCCATCCTGTGCTGGGTCTTGTGAGGTTGTTCTTCCCTCCTAACCTGGTGGTGAAGTCCCTGCTCAGGGGAGTTATTAGACCTAAATTCAGAGGACTGTGCTCTCCATAGAGCAAAGATGCAATGGTAGGCATCAATGGGCTCCGCTGCTCCTTGCTGAAGAGAGTGGCAAGCACTTGGCACCCATTAGAGGAGCAAAAGGACAGTTTTTGGCTGAGGACTCCGAGGCCACCTCCTGTTCATACAAAGTGGGTACAAAGACCTCGGCTGAAAGAAAAACCTGTCTGCATTTAAATCAGCCTAATTAAAGTGGCTTTTTCCAGGAGCAGCACTAAGCTGGCAGGCACGCTGTGTTGCCTGCCCAAAGTGATTTGTGCAATTACCATCTTTTGTGTTTATCTGATGTTTTTTTTTTCTTATAGCAGTCATTTATGGGCTATTGCTTGTGAAGTTACCTATGTACTGTACGTTATTTTATGTTTAGAAGTAGAGGGCCAGATTCTTACCTGCTGTAAACAGTGGAGTTTAAGAAAGCTTGGTGGAGCTCTGCTGATTTACACCTGCTGGTGCTCTGGCCCACTGGGTGCCTGGAAATAGCTTAGCAAGTGTAAAAGAAAAAAATGATTTCTCCATCCATCTGGAACACATTGCATACATCAGGGGAAGGAGGGGCATTTGTGAGAGTGAACGCTTCATTTATCAGTGTGTGAGCTATTGAAAAGACTGGATGTAGCTGGGATAATTATAACCAAGATCTGTCTTCTTGGAATGGAAAAGTAATGACAACCCTAATTTTACCAAATCCTCTGAAATTTACTGTCTATTTATTTAGCACCCTGGACCCTTTCCTGTGTCAGAGAATGAGCTAGATTTATGGAGGTGCAGTTTAGTAATCTAAATACTTCGGAGTTCATCCGCACAGTCCGTGGGCTGCTCTGGTTATTCTCATTGTCACCACTCAGGGGCCGTGGGAACAGGGAATGCAAGCGGGAGTGCAGCAGAGGCCTCATAAGGCACCAGCCAAAAATCAGGCTAAGTCACTCACAACACTCTTCTTCCACTTGTTTTGCAGGCGAGAAGTACCTGGCCTTCGTAGGCAGCTCTAGCTGTAAGTGCTGGTGGGAAGGGAAGGGAACAAAGCTCCTTCTGTCCCTGCTTCAGGAGTTTCCTATTTTCTCTCTTTCCAGTATATCATTGTTTGTTTTTTCCTTCGTGCATGTCTGTGTCAGGAGAGGCAATATGTATTCAGAAATTCCCCATGTAAGGAAGTGTAATAGTAGGAAACAGCATTTTTGAATTGGAGAGCTGACTGCAGGTTCTTTATGATAAGCCATGGCTATCACCTATCTGTCCTAGAGCCTTATAGCAACCGAAAACCTCTGCTAGAAGCTGGAACAGCAGCACAGGAAGGAAAATCACTTTGGTACAATGTAAGTTTTGTTAAAAAAAAAAAAAAAAGGTTATCTAGTATCCGTGAAAATGAAGGCAGACAAAGGAGCAGAGCTATGGGCCTGGAAGCCCTTTTGCTGCCATCATTTAATATTAGAGGAAAATGGCTGGACTGGGGTTTAATAATTGTTGCTGGTCTTTTTTGTAGCAAGTTGGTAATTGCTAGACCTGTCTGCGTTTGTGGGTTTATGAGCTATGCTGCATTTTGGCTGAATATTTTTCTTACCACGAAAGTAACTCTCTTTTCCAGTCCAGCATGTCTTGCAGGAGTTGAAATGCATAGTCTGGATTTCCCACTCAACTCTAAAGCATTTTGGGATTTTAGAGTTGTTATAAGGACATTAAAAAATACAAACAACAAACCTGGAAGATGAAAATGTTGGTCCAAAGAAGCCAGAAAGAAAATTTTCTTTGAATCCTTTTGAGTCTGGATTTCAGTCCAAGGGGTTTGGTAGCAATGTAAGCCTTTGTGCTTCCAGACACCAGCCAAATTCTTACTAATAAAATTTAAAAGGAAATTTTCCTTCAGGGCACAAATTCTAATATAAAATCTCCTACATTTTATTTCTAAACCACTGTCAGAAACTGGCCGCTGTTGAAAGCAGAGTAAAGAATTAGATCAAGCTGCCTGTCTGAACGGGTGTGGTGGCTCGCGCGTGCTGTGCATTCCTATATGACTACGGGAACGAGGGCTGCATTGTCACTGTTATTCCTGCATTGTCACCGTTAAGGCCACAAGCTCCAGAAGGGAGCAGTAAATCGGGTAAGTCAAGGTTGCAGGAGAGCAAGGAGGGTTTGAGTGTACCCTGTGTATCAGAAAGCCTCCGTGCCCTGGTTGCTGGAGCAGTGACTTCCCAGTCCTGTGCTCTCAGCTCCCGTGCTGCCACTCCTGCCCGCCCGTCACCTTTGTGGCTCCACAAATTTTTGCTTCCATCCAGGTGCTGAAGAATTTGGCTGAGGTGTCGAATGATGTGGTGGGCTGGAGGTTGGGTCCACTTCTGGCTGAAGCCAGTTGAGAGCCTTACCCTTGACTCCCAAAGAACTGAACAAGGTCTTGCAAATCCCACGTCTGCCACTTCCTTCTTGTTTTGTGGTTACTTCTAAAACATTGCACACCCCAGTGACAAGAAGCAGAGGTGTTCTTGAGATCCCAACCTGGGATCGCTTTCAGCTGCGAAAAAAAGCTGTGGCAATATTCTCAGCGCCGTGTCTCGGCAGAGTGTTTGCAAGTCATGTAAACACAGGATTTCTCAGAAGTTGCTCTAAAAGGCTGTTGGAAAGTTTTGGGACACGCATTACAGAAGATGTTAAATAACGTGGTCGGGGAGGGGGGATGGAGTAACCTACTTGCCTTCTGTCAGTGACTTGGATCCTTGTTCCAGCTGCAGTGCACATTATTCAGCTCAAAATTGCTTCTTCTGGCACCCTGCTCCCACCCACTTGTGTACTGATATGGCCATTCCCGAGGGCTTTGTCCCTGCCAAAGCACAGCCTGTTACCAAAAGAAACGGACAATTAAAAGGAAGCCGAGGAGTTTGCCATATAAAATGTTTAAAACTTACCCACGCTGAATCATAATGCAGAGTGTAGTTCCATCCAGACAGATGCTTCCTGGATCAAAAGGAGCGACTGGATCTGGTGGAAATGGATAAATGGCTTTGCTGCTCCCACTTGCTTCAGCTCGGCTCCCTGCTACTGTCCCAGCAGCTGTCCTCGCCTGGCTCAGGTTGCCGCACGGTCACCAGGGCAGCTCCGCGGCCGGAGGCTCAAGCAGGGGCTCTGCCGAGTGGTCCGAGCCCTCCTTGCTGGTGGATCCGGATTGAGACCTGTCCCAAGCCCAGCACGTGCTTCCCCTGCCGGGTTCAGGGTGGGTGCGTGTTGCTCCTGATGCCTGCTGTAACCTCGCGGAGCCTCGCTGACGGGCTGTGCTGGCTCTCCTGACTTTATCTGAGGAAGGAAGCTGTGTTGTAAGCTTGAGGGAAATGAGTAGAGAGAGGTTTTGGGGAAAAAAACACCAAACCATCAGTGGGCTGAAAGGAGTGCCTGGTGGGCCCAGCCGGTGCTCCAGGGTGGGTTTTGTCCAGGAGAGTGGTGCTCAAGCAGAACCACGTGGAAAAGCCGTGGTGCTTGTTAGAGTTCAGTTGGTTGCACACATGCGCCTGAGTTTTCTGAATGGAAAATGGAAAAGACCATGGTCCTTCAAGAGTGTCTGGACAGAAATCTGATCTCACAGCTTTCTCCAAGGGCACTGGAAACAGTGGAGACATAAAACAACCCATATACAAAAGTAATTGGAGGCGTCCTTTTCACTTCTGCCTGACCTTTTCAGCGGGCCGTAATTTGATTACCTGGCCGTTCCTGTTCTCCTCCCGGCAGCCTGGCAGGAGGCGGCGATGGGGCCGTGATGGGACCAGCCACTCCGCTGGCAGGAAGCGGCAGAACACACCAAGCAGCCAGGAACGTCGCTGTCGTACCTCGGCATCTCTGCATGGGACGTGAAGGCTGAGACTGGACTGAGCGCATTCAGCGCCATCCCGACCGGTTAGCAAACTAACTCGATCCCAGGTGGCCGTCATCTGGAAACTGGCTAATTGCCAGGTAAATCCAGGAGCTGCTATCTTTATAGGAAACTCCTAGAGGATTGTACAGGCAGTAAAACAACAGTTTTCTATAGCAATTACTCTGCGGGGAATTTGGCGAGATCTCTGCATAGCAAATGTATAGGATGTATGTCTGTAGAAATCCTTGAGAGTGCGATAGAATTTAATCAATCCCATTTGTTTGTATGGAGAGTCAGCCTAGATTGCTGTGGCAAACACCAGGGGAACACTGTAGGCAGCATAACCTGTTAAACAAAGATATGTGTGGGCCCATGAACAGAAAACACCAAATTTGTCCTTTTTTTAACTCGGTCAATCCCTCCCCTTACTACATCTCAGATTCATGCAGTCTTTGCTCATCCTTTCATTTTCCTCTTCTTTTTTTTTTTTTCCCCTCCTTTCTCTTTGCCCCAGATTCCTGTCTTTATTTATTTGTTTCTTTATTTATGGGGCCCATGCCAAAGCCTGGGACTGCACAGGAGCATGAACATGCTCTGGGTCCTCGTGAGCCTGCGCTGCTGCCCCAGGGACGCTGTGCCAGCGATGTCCCTTTGGGAGCACACGGTGGAGAGCTCCCTGAATTCAGCTGCCCGCCAGCTGTGGGTGTCCTGCGTGCAGCTGGGTCCTGGCTCTGGAGTTACACTGGGCAGCAGTCACACAAATCCCAAATGAGTTCCTAGTGATTGGTGTTGATTTAAGGGGTTTTATTTCCAAATAAGTGACTTTCTCAGGCATATTTATTATTCCCTTTGGAAACTGTTGGTTCTGCTGTCTGTCCAAGCTGCGTACAGGCAATAAATAGCGATAAAGAACAACCCAGTGGCAGGGTAATGCATGGGCCAGTAGTTTTGACTGTATATATATTTGTTTGGAGATACGGTCAAAAGAGAAACATGAAGATCTGTTGGTAGCTTAGATATCTCCTCTGTCTTGTTCAGCTTGCTGTCCTTACAAATAACATGGGAATTCTGTGTAATTACAGGAGATCTGAAAAAAGTTTATTCTCTTGGTTTATTTGTTCTGAGTTTTTAGTTTCTTTGAATTCCAGCTGCATTTTGTTTGCCGTCAGTGCCACTGCTTCCCCTGGGTAGTTCTTTTCCTCTCTTTAGTTTCACGGTCTTTCATACAGCAACAGGAGAGAGGACCTTTCCAAAAGCACAGCACTATGTGACTGCAGAACGCCAAGAGGACTTGGGGCAGGTGTGGTGCCCGGGGGCAGGGTATGCCCTGCAGCATGGCCAGTCTCTCTTAGGGAGAAAACAGGCCACTGCAGAAAGCCACGTGGCTGTTACGCTGTCAGGCTAGTTTCCGAAGATAGTGTGGGAGAAGTGTCCTTTATACCGAGATTGCTGTGCCTGCTTTCCAAGTCAGTGCTGACTCCACAGCCAGAGCATGCTATGTAGTTGGGATGCTTGGCAGGGATTTCCCATCTGCAAATTGTAATTACTGGGACAGAAAAAAGAGCCAAACGAGGCCAGTCTTGATCTTATCTGCTGGGATTCTTAAAAAACAGCACAAGAAAACAAACATCCCCACCCCAAGAGATTAAATATGGTCATTAACGCCTTCCTAAAATAGCTGGGACTCAAAAAAACACCCCAGTGTGTTTCTCAGCCTTGCAGAGTGTTTGTATAAGGTATCCTCTGGTAACATGGGTATCTGAAACAGTGCTGGGGCTGTTTTAGTGTGTGCCATATGACCACCGTGTTGGGGGTGCGACAGTGTCAGCATCAGAAAATTGAAATGTGAAATAAGCAGATAAATCAGTCTTGCTTTTCCTATAGTAAGTTTCTCGGGTGCACTGGCAAGCAAGTGGGTGGGGAGGAAAGCCTTGGCAGTACCATGAAGTGACTTGACGAGGACTGGTCCATCCTCATGGGAGAATCCCAGGGATCTCAAACATACCGTCCAAATCTCACTTCTCTTGTCATTCACGAGTCAACAGCTCAGTTTTGTCTGATTTCAGAGACTAATGCCCGCACTGGTTGTAGCTGGAAACGAGGAAGCGCTTCCTCCCTTAAAAGACTGTTCTGTCTCTCCTCTCCCTTCCTAGCAGGACCATAATCTCATGTGTCTTGAACCTTACACCCAGGTCTCCCTCTTCCTTGTTCTCCTTTCCCATGGCACTGCTCCTTCCTTGTGCTCTTCCTTCCTGCCTCTTTTTCTGGGCATCTGCAGGCTCGCGAGACCAGCGCCGTTCCCTTGTCCAGTGAGCCCTCCGGGTGGGCAGGCGGTGGGGTGGGCCCCCTGATTTCTGGTGGTGCCTTTGAAAACCTCAGCCGTGCTATGTGAAGTCCTGCTGTATCTGGAGCTCCTGCAGAGCTTCACTTTGCAGTGCTGCAGTGTGCATTCCCCAGCCCACGTCCTGCTTGCAGCCTCCAGCTCCGAAAGTCATCATTTTTATTCTCCAGTGGAGCAGCACGTCCCAGGCCATGTCCCGGCCGTTGGAGCCACCTTCCCAGTAGATGGCATCAAAGACAGCGAGTTTCCCATCACCGGAGCGTGGTTGTCCTGCTCAAGGTAGCTGAGAATTAGCTGTTAGGGGAATGCTTGGAGGTGGAGATTAATAGCACTGCAAGTGGTATAAGCCTCTTTCATTCCTGTTTCAAATATTAAAGAAGATATAAACTGGAGAAATACATATGTATTTTCTTTAGCTGACTTGAACTACGACAGGACCTTAAAATAAGAAAGCTGACCATTGCTTTTCTTCTGCTTCAGCTTTCAGTGGCATGCCCCATGTCTGATTCCAGTGTGGGGCCCGGTTTTCATCCTGGCAGTGGGGACTGGGTGACTGCTGCGTTAGGGCTCCCCGCCTTTTGCTTGTGTTTGGCCATTCCTGGGTAGTCTCACCAGAAGAATGTATTTGTCTGCTCATCGTAGGCCTTCATGTGCAGTTTTTGATGTCTGAATTTAGTTATTACGTTTTATACATATAGATAATTTTTGCATACGCAGTGTCCTGCATAGCAGGATGATTAAAGATACATCACCTTCTTTTTCTTTCTTTCTTTATAAACCATGCATATACCTAATAGTAGCTACAGGTCAGCAATCTACTGGGTGTGGAAGAGATCCCTCTTCTCTACTCCCACATTTAGGAATTCCTGAGATCAGCAGGTTTAGCTCATCAGGAGACTCACTGAGCCTGAGCTGGCACCTGTCTGTTGAAAATTTGATCAGTAACTCGCAATTATTTCTGATCTCTTTGCGAGTGTTTCCAAAATCAGGTTCTCTGAGTTAGCAGAAAGGAAGTCAAGAGGAGGTGGTGGGTACGCAGTGAGGTTTGGGAGGAAGGAAAGTACGTGTAGATTTTATTTTTATTTTTAAATCCCAATGACGTTTAAATGTAAGAGTGGTAACATACTGTGCCCTTGGGAAGTGTATTTAAGCTGCATCCCAGCGCTTGCATTAACCAAGAGACTTAGCAGGATTGAATGGATCTATTTTCAATTAAAATGAAAGAGCTGGAATTTCTTCCTGCTGGCTTCGTCTTCTGCTCTGTTTGTCAATTCAAAGAAAAAAGTTATCTTCCTTTCTTTGCTAGGCCATGGATACCATACGTACCTCGGGTCTAAGTCTTCAGTCCTCACACGCGCAAGGTAACCTCGGCCCAGGCAGCAGCAGGCAGGATTCGGCCGGCTGTGTGACGCTCGCTCGCGGGAGGCGGTCGCTGGCTGCCCTGGCCAGGTGAGGGAAGGCAGGCAGCATTGGCTGGCGTGCCTGTGCGGCTCCAGTGGTGCACAGCGGAGACCAGGGCCACTCGCTTGACCTGTACAAGAAATTCCCTTGCAAAAGCAGATAAGGTTAGAGAGGGAGAGCAAGTGTCTTTTGATGCCATATGGAAAAATTAACTTTCAGATGGTTTAAACTGTCGCATGCTCAATTTCAGCTTGAATATTCATATGCTCCCGGCTTTGAAGAATTGCATAGCCCCAGAAGAAATCTTTTTTATAATTATTTTGTTCCAATTACTTTGGAAGTGCATATCAGATAATAACATTCTTCACTACTGAAAGCCTGGTAAGTGAGTTCAGCAACCGCAAAGGTCGTGTGTGTCTTTCACAGCAGGAACCTGCGCTTACAGAGAGGGAAAGATCCTGAACGTTGATTTTAGAAATTTCCACAGCAACATAATGCATATAAGAAAACTGCAAACCAGAAACAGATCCTGAACAGCCCTGAGGCCTGATGGGCTGTCTCTGTGTTCACAGATACTTGGTTAGTGCAGATGGAAGAGGAGCACAGCTTGATCAGGTCCCATTCAGTGCTAGAGCTCTTTGGCTTGAGAGCACTGAATGGGGCACTGGGAATTCAACGCACTGGCCATGTGCTTTTAGATTATTTCCATTAACACAGTGGTGGTATATACCCAGCTGATGTCATGATGTGAAAAAAAATAGGAAGAAAGCCCTTTCCAGATTTGGTCCTTTTTTTTTTTTTTTTTTTTCTTTTTGTGCCCCAGTACATACCCCTACCTCTCCCGCACAAAGCCTGTGCCTGGTGTGCTTTGTTGAAATTTCATTTACTCTGCCTGTGGCAGCCAGAGTGACGGGATAAACTTCCAGCCAAATCCGTGAGCAGGTGAGTTGCAGTGGCTCTGTGGAAGCCAGTGGGATTATGCCAGTTTACACTCTTGGCGGATCTGTCCCTCAGCCTTTAAAACCTGGGCTCTCGTTGTGCAAGCCTCAGCACTAACAACCTACGCTAGCATCTGAACGCTGCGACTACTCAGCAGGTCTGCTAATGTCCTGTCATCTTTTATGTTCTTAACAGCAATTCTGACACTCCTTAAAAAATCGGCCCCGGCTGCTATTACTTTTTTTTCCCCACACCATTGATGTGAAGAGCACGCACCAGTGAGGGAATCATTTGCACTTGACAAAGTCCCTGTCTCGGTGCAGGCTGTGGCTGCTCCCCGCTAGCGCTCGAAGCAGCCCAGCACTCTGATCACGTCTCTGCAGCCAGCAGCCGACTTGGAGGCAGAATGGCTCTGCCTGTGTTTTTTTTACTGCAGACAATTCATGAAAAGCGTACAGCAGCTTCTAGAGCTCGTATCTTTTGAAAGGACTTTCATTTACGTTAATGGTCGGTCAAAAGAAAATGTTCTTTTCTTCTCTGTAGACCTGCAGTCTTTGAAGTACCATTCAGATGAATAGCACAGAGCAAAAGAAAAGGCTCTGTCAATACGTGAGTCTGGTCACTGGGTGAAATTTGGGATTCTGTTTTGTGGCTGAAGGTTTTGCTGTGAAAGTCTGTGAAATTGCAGGACGCTTTTCTAACCTGAGGACTTTTATTTAAGAAGCGTTGGACTGTGATCCTGCTGAGTACAGAATCACTCCATCTCGGCTGTTTTACTTTTCTCAGGTTGTTAAAAGTCCTTGTGAGGGGGTGTCCTGACAGACTGCCGGAGCAGGAGCACGCAGCATTGGGGTGGGGGCTGTTTCACATCAAAGCTCACTCTGGAAAACAGTGCCAGGGGTTTAGGGTTTTTGTGCTCGAACTGGAACTGAACCTTCAGTATTTTGAAAACTGTTCTGAACCTGGACCAAAGTGAAGGCAAAGAAATACTTAATGATTATCAGGTGAGAATAGTGGTTTGGCTTAAAGTAAACATCACCTGCCAGAGAAATGGTGCGATGGTTTGGTTTGGTTTGGTTTGGTTTGGTTTGACTGTCTCTCCCAGGAAAGAAGCAAGGAGTATGGGGACAGCTGGTGGCATGGGGACTCAGCACCCACAACAGGCGGTGTGCATGGAGCTTGGAGCCTCTGCTGTGCCCCGGGCACAGCCCTGATGCCTGTGCACCCCTCACCCCAGTGGGGCCAGCATCGCGCTCACCCCACGACTGGACCTGCTCCTGCATTAACCAGTGTGCAGCCGAGGACAAAGCAGAGAAGGGACTGGGGTGAACTCTTAGTTTGCAAGGATCCTGGAAACTCCAGCTTTAAGAAAACGTGAAAAAAAAACCTCCATGGGCTGTCTTCCCTTTTCATTTTGATGAGACCATGTGTAAAGAGTAGGATATTCCGTAGCCATGAGTGCTGTTGGAATTTCTCACCCCAGGAAGATAAAAGCACAGAAAATCAAGGGGTGGTGCTACAGACCCTCAGGGTGTCTAGTGGCTATGCAGCTGATGTGTTGGGCTTCCATCAGCCACTTGTCGTGTCTCCTGCACCACTCAGTGTGTGGAGAGCACAGTCATGTGGCTCAGGAGAATGCAAAATTTAATTTTTTGCTGTGTTTCCTGGGGTGAGTTGCCAAGCCTATATGCAGTCATGCTGGAGGACAGAGGGTTTGTCTGTCTCAGGAAGTTTTGCCAGGATCTGTGCTCAGACACAGATTTCAAGCCAATGAAAAACACTTGTCTAACAGAGAGAGGGTTGACACAGAGCTTTACTGGAGTTCAGAAAAAAAAGCATCTGGGTAGGGATAATGCATTTGTTTAGTGGATTAGATCTGAAAACAGGATTAAAGGCTCCTGAGGGTTTTGAGATGGCAAACAGAAAGCTCAGGCAGGCCAGTGGGTGCTCTTGTGGTGTGGTCGCATTGCACTGGCAGCACCTAAAAGCAGGTGCTGGTGCCTCAGGGGACCCTGAAGGCTGTGAGGGGGGCATCTGGCTGATGCCCACCATGGCCAAGGCCCCCTGGGAGAAGTTCGAGCAGGAGCCTCCAGATGTGGCCCTGCTCACCAGCCTCGAGCTCAGGTGGAAAGCAGGGCTGGGAGACAGCATCGTCCTGGACAAGCAGTTCAGCGATGCTCCTCCTTAAACAGCCACGCTTCAGAGGGATGAGAGAGGCAATCATTACCGATTTAGCATGTGATTTTTAAGGCACAAATTTAGCCAGGGAGGAGCATTTCCTTCACGGGGAAAAATGGTAGAAGCTGCTCTGTTAGTGCCTACATTTGCCCTGTATCCTGTTCCCTGGGAATAAGGTGGGCAGAGCTTGAGGAACAGGCATTATGGGAAGGAAGGGGGATAGAATAATAAAGGAAGTTGGAAAAAAACCACAACCTGATGGTTCCCAAGAACAGATCAGAGAGTGATCAGAGAGCCTGGAACCATTTAAGTGTTATGTGTTGTTACAGGGGCTGAAAAGCTGAGAAAAGTGCTTGAAATGGGAGATAAGAGGGACCTCCCCATGTGACACTTTATAACATGATGCATAAAAATTTGGAAGGCGCTTGAATTCTTAGTATTAGCATTTTTTGTTCATAAGGGACAGGTGAGCATGTTTTCAGAGTGCTGCTGTGCAATGGTAAACCCTCTGTCCCAAACGTATTTCTCATTTGTAGCGTCAGGAAGATTTATTTGCACAATAAACTGACTTCCACTTTACAGTACCTGGGGACCTTGCCCCAGCGGCCAGTCCGCGGGCATTAGCTCTCTCATGCAGTCCCATGAGACAGGCAGAATTTGGCTTTGCATGCACTGAGGAATGAAAGAATAAATAAATAATCTTTCCTGGCCTATGCAATTCACCATTTATAGCCATGCAACAAAATCCTGCATTCTGGTTTTCAGAGAGCTTGGGGACGGTGGGGGCAGGGGAGAGGGGCGGCCGCTCCATCAGTGGGGTGGGAGCTTCCCAGCAACGTCTGTCGAATGGGAAAAGCTAAAAGGAGCCCGTTCTCTGCAAAAGCCACAGGGAAGCCATCCAACAGCAGCTCCATTTTGAGTTATCCTTGTCTGGTTTCCACATTGCTCATATATATATGAACGAAAAGGCCAGAAGGGCTTGTGTTTGTGCTCAGGCTGTGTAAGGGCAGCGAGAGGCTTCTGTTAGGCTCACAAAAGGAGTCAACCGCGGTCCCACAGGTTGAATGGGCTCATCGCTTGTGTTTGGTAGGTTTGGCCACTGGCTTCAGGGAGGTCAGGAAAACTCACCTGCGTGTTTCAGTGAGCGCAGCACATAACCTGGAGTGCTGGGCCTGGAGAGGATTCTGCTTTGCAGCTCAATTCAAGCAACTCGATTGGTATTTCAGATTTTGCAGGGATTTACACAAAAGTTTCCTCTATGACTGTGCCGGGGAAATGCAGTTAGGGGCAGGCAGTGGTTCAGATGTGAGCCCCGCAATTCATGACAGGCATCTAGGGCTCTGCTCTGGCTGTCACAGGCACAAGCACGCATACAGACAGGGTTGTGTCGGAGCTGTGTTCAGAGAGATTATATCTCCGTTCTTGCATGCGTTATAAAATGTCGGAGGTTTGCTGCAAGGGGCTGGGATTATCCTGCTCACTTAGCCTTATATAAACTTTTCAAAAATAACATTTAATTTCATCATTTTAGTAAAAGAAACATTAGCTCACATTCCTGTTTCACAGATGTTCATACTTGACACTCTTGGGAAAGAGGAGCTCATTTTAGCTTTTGAGATGGCTGTAGTTGCTTTTTTTGATGTGTATATGTGCCTAGGTTCAGTTTATCTCAGCCAAAGTGGATTTCCTTTGCTTTGCTTTGTTTTTCTTTTTTTTTAATTCATTTTACATTTATGGGGTCATGAAAGTAGCCATCCATGGTTAGTTGCTCCAGTTCTGTTAAACACTTTAAGATATTTTTCAGCTCATCTGTTTTCAGTGAAGCAATTAAACATACTCAGCTTCAACAAAGCTTTAATCTTGTCCCTTAAGATAAGGGCAAGTTCAAGTATCTTGTTGAAAAAGGAAAGATTTGCTGGATCTGTGTGGGGTTCAGTGTTCAGCCTAACTCCCTGAAATAGCCATAATACAAAATAAATTTGTCTGCTTCTGGTTAGTTCTCAGCGTAATCCATTGATAGTACAAAATGCAATTAGCAAGTAAGGGCTTCAGTCTGAATCACTTTGTCCTATCAACGGCCCCAAAGCTTGAGCTGAGAAAGGTCTCGGGGAAGGGATTGTGTCTGGTAGCAGAGTTGTTGAACAACACATCCCCGCTCCCCGCTGTGCTCCTTGAGGATGCATGTTCAAAAAGCAGGCGGCCCTAGCCACAAGAGCAGTGTGTTAGAGCCCTTTTGAATCCCCTGCATTACTGTTCTCATACGAACACCCATGGAAGGCTCTTTATCTAAAACCAGAACTGCATGAAAATTAGCTGAGGCTGGTGAAGTAGCATCTGTGTTATCTTTTTCTTAACCCCGCTTTACCTCTCCTCATCTAAACATGTAAATCCTGTTGCTAATGGGATTTATTGCACAGAAACCTCCGGAGCAAAATCTGCAGATTTTAGAGGAACGTATAGCTTAGTTTTCTCAGTGAATCATATCGCTTCTATTCAGATTGTTTTGCTGCAGCGTGCTCCTGCGGTCGCGTGTCTGCTAGGTTTCCTAGTTCTCACCAGAGTCATCTGGCAATATTTCTGTACACATAAATACCGACTCACATATATTTGATGCTTCTCTTTTTATATCCTAGAAGCAAATGAGCCCAGCAAGGGGAGGTGTTGAATGTAGCTGACGGTTGTTCTCATGTGCCTGGCGCTGCCGGTGCCCCAGTGCACGTGTATGGGTGCCCACACCTGAGTACAGCTTTCCTGTGCAGCACCCAGACTCACAGCTGCCTTGCTGGGGGTTGGCTGAGTTCAGTGGTAGCAGTGCTGGATGCTGGGGGAGAACTCCTGGCAGCTTTTTCTAGCTTAAAGTCTCCGGTGGGTTTGTTTCCTCTGCTAGAAGGCAGAGCGGGCACTGCTTTGTACCCTTCCTCCCATCCCTGCAGTGAGACAGGCTGGTTTTCCTAGCCCATCCCCAAAAGTGTGTCCCCTGATGGCAAGTACTTCCCACCTGAGCTCCCCATGCCTCTTGCTCTGCTCCTGGCAATTGCACTTCAAAGTCTAAGACACCTGCACGGGGCATTGCAGACCTGTGGCTGTCTGATGGAGCCACTGGCTTTTTTTTCTATTCTTCCTAACAGATGCTGGACACTTCTGTTTCTGGCCCTTATTGTCCCGAAGTCCTGTCATCTCAGACATGGAGCTGTCTCTGTCCTCGAATTTGACCGAATCGTCTCCTTAGCCTAGTCTTCGTTTCATGATGAGTTTGCAGGACGTTCGGTTGTTTGGACTTGGCCACTTCTGGCTGCAGGCGCTCTCCTTTCTGGGGCTGCCAGGGTGCGTGATGTTATCTTAGGCTAACGTGTTCACCTTATAGTATGTTCTGTCCCTCCAGCTCTTGGCAACCTAATAGGAGCATAATTAGATTTAGTCCCTGCAGCATTGCCCTTGGAGCTACCTCCTCTCTGCCCTGTTAGTTGGGTATCTCACTTCTCAGAGGCGATGAGTGCAGCTCTCAGTGCGCTCAAACCCTCCCTGCCTGGCTCATAAAGTCCTGCCATGGACTTGTAAGTCAGGCAAGAAGGACTTTTAAATCAACTTCTGAATTCTAGTGTGAACTCTCCTCCCTCTATTAATGTAGGGCACACTGCTGTGTGCACAATCTAGGACTCAGTATACCAGGTAAACACCAGTTACTAACTTGGTTCACACGGCCAGTTCTCAAAGAGGGCTCTGTAATGAGGTTGGTTTTGCCAAAGACAGCCTGTTAAGGCAGTCTAAAGTGGGATTATCCTGGAACTGAGAAAGTCACCGATGTGTCTGTGCTGTGGTGACATGGCCATGGCAGGGCTCAGCAGCAGCAGGTGGCAGAGCGGGTTGAGAAAGGCTCTGCTGGTCCCAGACTCCCCATTCAGGCAGTAGGTTGGGTTGAGAGAGGTGGCCAGAGTGTCTTTTCCAAGGAATAAAAGCTAACAAGCTGCAGTATCACAGTCTAGAGGAATAGGTAGGGATGAAAGCTGGGCAGGTGGGTTTGAATGACACAGACTGGGATGCCTTAGGTGGCCGAGTTTCGTGGAGGCTGACAGCTTTATCCTGGGGACAGGTCCAGGTGCCGACCATGGTGCTATCTGCACACGTGTTAGGAGCTTGGTTTGTTTGAAATGTGACCCGAATGAGGTATTTTGATGACAGGAAGCCTTTAGTTCAGACCAGCCTGAGTGTCATCTCATATGCTAGTTTGTGACACCTTGAATCATAACCACAAGCTCTTCCTGAGCTCACATGTTTTCCTCCCCAGCCCTGCCTTTGAGCAACCGCTGCTCTTACAGAGCATCTCCACAGCTCCTCAGGGCCAGGAGCACCGCTGGCTTGTAGGAGACCAAATGGAGCTGCACGTTGTTAGATTCTCCCTGCAGCTCCGGTCCTCTGCCTGGGGGAAGCCGGCGCAGGGAGCTGCTGCCTATGCCAGTGGTGCTCAGGCACAGCGCGCTTTGGGAAGCAGCTGTGTGTCCAGCTGTGTCTGGTGTGACTTCTTCTGGGGGCAAGGGGAGCAATGGAGCCAGCCGGGCCGCTTCTCCAAAAGCAAGCCCTGGGACCAAATTGAAATAAACGATGCACCAGCCCATCAGTGCCAGGCTGTCCAGGTGCTTTAGCTGTCCCACTCTGCCCTGTGGTGTTGGGACTGCTGCTCCTGTTGGAGGTAAGCTTGCATTTCTCCCTGCTAGTGCCCTTCTGAGCACGACTGGGAGAAAAGGGATAACAATTATCAAAATATTTTTCTGGTGGTTGGAGATGCCTCAGGCCTTTTTGACTTTGCAAACGTGTCACTTCTGGTAGGAACCGGGTGGAGACATCACCTATAACCAACAGCATTTTCCTGCCTGGGGCAGCGTCCAGAAAAAAGGAGAAAGCCATGTGCTTTGTCTTAGAGAAGTGCACAAACAGGTGCTGCCAAAGGAGTGGAAGAAATTAAGTCCAGAGCTTTCCAGGGAGAATGTCCGGTTTCCAATCCCCTCTTCATTTGGCTTCAAAAAGTTTGATTAAAGTAGGTCACTTCCTCGAAGCGCTGCAGAGGCGAGAGCCGGCAGCGTGAGCACAGCGCAGAGGGGAGACAAACCCTTCTGCCCGCTGCCTAACGCCGCCCGGTCGTGACGTCCGGGACTGCTGGCATTTCAACCCTGTGGCCTCTTGAGCTCTGCTTTACTTTCCTGGCCAGCTCTGCATAGCTTCTGCTGAGGTGCAAGCGCTGAACACCTTTTACCTGTGGCTGCTGGTAGCAATGCGTGTTGTTTGCTCGCTGTCAGTTTGTTGCAAGATGATGATGACACTTCCCACTCTACACGTTGTGCCCAAAAGGACGGGAGCAAATGATGCAGCTCTTACTGCAACACTGTGCAGCATGATTTGCACTGAGGGGTTTAAAAATAGGAGCTTTCCTCATCTCTTCCTCAAGCTGCTGGATCTGAGGAAACTGGGAAGTCAGTACTTATAAATGGAGAGCATAGGAGGGGGAGCATGAAAGTTGCAGTCCAAATCTATATTCCAGCTATTTCTGAGTGCACAAGAAAATCTTATCTGGATGCATCATTTAAAGTAACACGAATTCAACTTGGATGAAGAAGCTAATTAAGTGCTGCAGGCTTTAGACAACATGATAATATTTTCAACAATTTGACCCCAAACAACCATTAAAACTCTTTCTGATGGCTAATATATGTTACACATTTTTGTTTTAATTAGAACAAGATTGTAATCCATACTCCAGTTAAGTTCATTACACTTATAAACCTAATACAATCAAAAGATCAATTGGTCATTAGCTAAGTAAGTCTACTGTAATTAACATTTACAGAAAACTTTTAATTGCATGTCTGTCCTTCGCAGCAGGTAATGAGGGAATGAAGCCTTTTTGCCTTACGCTGCTGATGCACAAATCCGGTTACAAGCACTGTGTTGTGCATCCCTGACTTGTGAGCAGTTAAACTCAGTTTGTAAAGGCTGGTTGGAAAAGATAGCAGCTGCAGCAAAGACACTGAAACCCAGACAGCTTCACGTGATGGTCCGTCCTGTCTCAGAACAGCTGGCTGAGCTGGACGGGGCCGTACGAGCATCCTGTGTGCTCATCTAGACAGTGGCGGTGTGGTCAGCTCTGGCCAGATGCACACGGTGGTTTCTCAGCAGAAAGTGGAGTTGGAGGGCCAGGCTCCGCTCTGCTCTCCCTTTCCGCTTGCACCTTCTGTTGTGCCTGAGCTCTTGTGGCTGTCCTTGCCCTCATCACCCCGGCACGGGTGGGATTTCCACGCTCTGCTTTCCCATGGCATCCTGGCGTGGCACAGCTGAAGCTCACGGGGCAGCCTCAGCCGGTCACTGAACCATGGGCAAGCTGGAGCAGCAGACATCCTCCTCCCTGCCAGTTAGCGCTCTGAATTCCGCCAGCACCGTCAGCCAAGCGGGATCTGCTGCAGGGCTGCTTACGAAGAGGGAGCTCTCCAAGTGATGCACCAAAACGGGCCGTCGGCTTGCTGGACACGGCCGCTTGGGACCGGCTACGCAGGGTGAGCTCCCCCGAGGGAGAACGGCGCCAGTGCCATCACGTGCTGACACAAGAGCCCCGCGCTCGCTGCGTCGGGGCGCGCGCAGGTTCTGTCCGGGCAGGCGGCTCCCGGGGCCGGTGGCACAGAGCTGTGCGCCTCGGCGGTGGGGCAGGTACCCACAGCCACACCGGGCGATTTGGTGGAAGTGGTTGAACCCGCGAGGGGCAGCGAGCGGCGCCGGCTGTTGGCTGAGCCGTGGCAGCAAGCTGTTCCCTTTCGCGCGGGCAGCCCCTAGATCTTTTCCAAAATTGCCTCTCTGCAGATAGTAATGAATAGTCCCTTTATGCTTAGTAACCGGGTAGTGCTGGTTTTGCCTCCCTGAGAAAAATCAGCATCCCTCCTCGAAGGGACAGAATTATGCTTCTTCTTCCATATGCAGACTGCATAATTCACTATAATTTTATTATCTCTGTGCACTCAGAAATACACCACATGGCTCTTCTGTAAGTGGAGAAGATAAGAGGCTATAGCAGCATGAATTCTCTTTAATAAGATTACACTATGATAATAGGCTACTGGAATAATTTAGCTCCTAATGATTTTGTTCTTTCTTGCTTCCCCATGATCAAGGGCAATATGCATTAAAGTTGCAGAGGCTTTTTTAATTATGCAGTAGTAAGTATATATTTTATATACCAGCTTTAATGATTCAAAGGGAATTTTTGTTTTTGTGGGAAATACTTATTTGGTGTTGCCATTTTCAAAGCTATGTGTATATAAGCACATGCAGGCATATGGTCTAATTTCTGCAATACACTGGTGTTGTTTTTTGTGGGAAAAATCCAAGTGTTGAAACATAATGCAGCCAACCAAGCTGTCTGGAAGGGGATCAAACTTGTAATACTTTAATCTGATAAAAAAAATAAAATAAAATGGTAAATGATTTCTTCATGCGGATGAGTTGCCTAACATCAGGCATTCAAATTAGGAAACATTGGCTTGACTCCCTCGGGGCCTCAGTTTCCCCTTCAGAAAAACAAATGAAAGAGTTGTTGGGACTTTTAACCTGCCTCAGTGAATATCCCACCCAGTTTATATTGCAGCATGGGAGCGCCAAGAGATTCGGTTCCCTAATGTTTGCAAAACTCTCTAAGATCTTTAAAGAAAGAGTGCAAAGTATTATTTTAACATTCCTCCACTGATTCCCGGAGGCAGCGCTGGGTAACTGCTGTCACCTGGATTATATCCAGTCTTGGGAGAGTGTAATTGTAGCCATAATCCTACCTGGCACTGAAAGCTTTTCTCTCTCCACAGTGGAGTTTGTTTGCCCTTCAGTGCTATCTGAACCTACTCTGCTGCATGTCAGCCTCCCTCGTATCACTACTTTTCTGACCTAAATGTGGCTTAATTTGGCCCGATTTGAACAATAGCTCTTCAGTTTAATTTATATCAACATAGATCCTGACTTACGTTGGGAGGGTGGAGGCTGAGTGCCACCCAATCTATTAATCAGAGCCGGATGTCACTTTGCAATTAATAGATGGTTTGTACAGACTGGAGTGGAAGGAAGCAGAGCTCTGTGCTCAAAGACTTTTGAGGTTTCCTTGTTTGTTTCCTCTGAAAAGACTTCTCACAGAGCTCAACATGTTCCCCCCAGTCATGTCTTCGTGGGGAAAAAAGCTGCCTTAAAGAGCATAATCGAGAGGACAGAATCCACACCAGTTGACAAATCATGGTCAAAATTTTTCCCTTCTTCAAGGGCCTCTCCAGGTCCACACGGAGAAAGGGGAGAGAGATGTCCGAGCATCTTATGAAGCTTTGGAGCCATATAAAGGATGAGGGTTTTTCAGCAGATGGTGTTCATACCGGGATTGTTTGGTCTTAGACTGCTCACCACTGCTAGTACCTGCCCGTGTTTCCAGTTGTGGTGGGCATGATGGTAGGAAACTTAATGCAGATGGGGTTTGGGGTTTGGGGACTGATGGAGGGCAACTGCCACAACACCATCTTGCGGTGCCTGCTAGGAGGAGGGTTGTATAACCTAGCACTGGGAAACTCATTAGCTGTCTGAGCTCTGCCTGCACGAGGTCTCTCACTCCTTTCCCAGCAGATGGGAAATAGGAGCAGAAGTTTTCCAGCTGGAAGAGGCAGTGGAATCAGGGGATCTGGGGAACGAGAAAGGAGCGGGTGAGTTGTCCTCTCTGCACAGTGGCGGTGGCAAAAGCCTTTCTCTGCTGCCCTTAACCCCACCCGGGAGCAGTGCAGTTTAACAAGCACATCCTTCAGCCACCCCTCTGCTGCCAACTCCAAACTGAACCCTTCAGTTAGGAGCTGACTTTTCATTTGGAGCTTATCTGGAGAGCTAAATCAGAGCCCAGATGGCTTAGAAAAACCCAGCGAGGTCCAACCTGAATGCAGCTCTTGCCATGCACATTCCTGTGCTCTTTCAGCAGGCTGGGGCTGCTCTGCCAAGTGTGATTTCAGAGGAAGCTTGGAAGGAAAGTCTAGCCCCCTCTGTCATCCTTTCTTCAGGGAACTTCTGGTGCCTTTGCAATGGGCAGAATAGCAGAGAGAAAGGGCTTTCACAGAGCTCAGAGCCAGGCTCCTGCGTGTCCTAGGACGTGTCCTCTTCCTCCATGAGTCACCCCATGGATGAAAATAAGAGACTTTTTAGGACAAAGAGGATGAAACAGCAGAAGCTGGCTCTTCAGAGCTGTTATTCCACTCTCTGTGATCATTTGTTTGCAGATCTGCAAGCATGTTTCATTTCTAGCCCAGAGGTTTAATCCCCGAGAGCTCCAGCAACCTGAATTCTTTCAGCACGTTTGTATGCGTACCTGCACGCAGTGCCGTGTGGCTGCCTGCCACCCCTCTCAAAGGTGGATGCATTTCACAAGTGAAGTAGTTTGTATGTGTATACATATTCAGTGCCTGCAGGTGAGCCAAAAACCATGCGAGTTGGAATGTTAAAATATTTCCTTAAATTTGCTAGGAGGGGTGGATGCTCAAGGGTTGCATGATTTGCCTCCTGAGCAGTAAAACTGCCCGAGGAGCCAAACCTCTCCTGAGAAGGTGAGACCTCTGCTGCTGGCTACATTGCCGCAGACCAGGGAGGTAAAGAATTCAAAGGTGGCTTTCCAAAGTGCACATCGAGCCTTCCTCCCGACACCTGGCGTGGTGCTCAGAGCAATCGTGTGCTCGGAGCAAACGCCGAGCGCCTGCAGCAAGGGGCTGAGCCGCTGGCAGCCTGAGCCGCTTCCGCCACCGCTGCTTCCTTCTCCTGCAAGCCACTCGCTGGAAAACGTGACTTCTAATTAAAGCCAGGTTATTAGTCTTGGCCCCTATTGCTAGTGTTTTGGTTTGGGGGGTTCTTTTTTTAAGTCCCTTTAAAACGTCTGGATAGACGATACCAAGGTTAATTTGTTTGTGATAGAGGAAACGCTTTCACACAGTGGCTAAATGTTGTTGGAAAAGAGCAAAATTAATAGCTGCTCACTTAATCCTGATTAAACTGGCAGCTGGGAGATACTGATCAGCATGTTCACAGCAAACTATCCATCTCTAATTCACACAGTAAACAAGTGTAGGACTCAGTTACCTTAACCCTTCCCATGTCGGTGGGCAGCCTCACGCGCTGGCCATGCGCTTGGAACAGGAGCACGGCTTGCCCTGCTCCACAGAAGGACTTCAGTGCCCCGGCCAGCCCCAGCTGGGGACTCGCAGTGGCCCGCACTCCCCAGCCACTGTGGCAGCCACCACATGGTGGGCTTGAAGCAGACTAGACTGTTCCATGTAACTGCCCAGTGGGTCATCAGTGGCTGATTTTAATGCCTATTCAAAGCTTAGCAACTACGCAGAGAGCAATTCTTTGCTTGCGCTTGCAATTGTCCCGTGTCCAGGGTTTTGCCTCACAAGTTGACGGTCACGGGGGAGGCAGGGGTACCCGGCTGTGCTCTCGCAGCCGGCAGCATGGGGGTTTTGGGGAATAGGAGCGGGGAGCTGTGCCTGCAGGCACGTCCATGCTTCAGCAGGAGCTACCTGCCCACGGTCTCAAAGTGCAGTTGAGGAAGAGCAAAGGCCAGGAGACAAAAATAAAGAAGCCTCCTGGATGCTTTGACTGACAGCAGAATTTCCAGTGTGTCTGCACATCTCATCCCTCGTGCCATGTCCTGTACTGCACGGTTAGGAAATGGTTGTACAGGTGGCTTTGGTCTGGCAGTAAGTGAATTTTGGACGTGTTCCCAGATTTGCTGTGTTTAAGAACTCTGCTGCTGCTTCCACTGCTGTTGGTAATTTTCCCACCCATCCTTTTTTCTTATGACATTTGCTTTCTGGGGACAGGTAGCAGGATAAAGCACCTAAGCCTCCCAGCCCACCTGTTTGATCATGCTCTGACCCTCGAAGTAATAAACCAGAAAGCAATTTTGAGGCTGCAAGAGAGGGGAGGAGGATCAACCAGCCTGACTTTCCAGCTCAGGTGCTTTATTATTCTCACCAAACACATGTTCCACATTAGAGGTCGTGCATTCTCAGTGCAGACACTGCCAGGGTGTTTCCAAACAAAACAAATTGCTCTGGGTTGGACCCGTCTTAAATATTCATAAGGTCACTGCATTTTTGGACCTCTGACTGCTTCAGTGTGGTTGGGTTTCTTGTTTTTTTCTTCCATGCCCGAGTTAACACAGAACAGGTCTGGAAATACGCAGAACTGTTTTCGGCCTCTCAGGGAACAAGTACAGCTCAAGTGGACATGCATTAACTCGACAAGGCATAGGAACAGCTTTGTGGAGGCACCAAGTGCTGTGCAGCCTTGCCCGGTTTTGGGGCCAAGGGCTTTGTAAAACATTTCTTTCCCAAGCCATTCTTCAAAGTGGCATCTTGTGTCACGTTTGTTTTTCTGAAAAGAGGGGCTATTTTTACATTGCTAGACTTCCTGTGAGGTTTAAAACTCTGACATTTTAGCCTTTTTGCAGAATAGCTGGGAGGGGGGATTTATAAAAGACTGATATTAATAATAGCAGGACTCGCGGCTGCTCTTTGTGTTAGGATTGCAGCAGTTATACAAATGGCAGGAGGAGGTTTGCCTCCAGACTCAGGACCCCAGACATCTGAAGTTTCACCTAAAGCCCAAAGTAGGGATTAAGTGACATCCAGCACCCGGGGTGAGCTGTACCTGTCACGAACGCACGGCTCCTGTCATGCCCAGGTGGTCACATCCATCCTTGGTGTCTTTCCCAACAGCCCACTGCTTTCCCCTGCGAGGGGAGAACGTGGACGTGCGGCAGCGGCCGTTCCCACACTCGCGTGTGTGACACACACCGGGAGTGATTCCCCACAGCCCCTGGCTCCCTCCTGGTGCTCAGCACCTCCGGGCCACGCGCCTGGGGATCGCTGCTCTCTGCCCAGTTCTCTCTCATATGCGGGCAGAAACTTGCTTTCCCAGAGGATGTCAGCACTGCAGTGACTTACACCCAGTTCTATCCCTGGCAAAAGCCTCATTTAAATCTCCTGTTGTTGGAGTTATCATAACCATGATAGTAATACTACCAGGTCCTATCCGGAATTAGTTCTTCATGGTGGATCTCACTACTGAACCACTGTACAGTACTTCAGGAAAAGATTAGTGTTTATTTCTTGAATGTCAGATGACAAACTTATTTTTCCACTGGGCGAGCGGGAGGCACGGAGGGGAAGTGACCTCCCGATACCTCCGGCAGCACCGCTGCCAGAAATAGCAGCTGGCTCTCCCAGCACGTTCCCATCCACCCTTGCTCTGCTTCTCCCTCCTGGTGCTCCAGTACTGCTCACCTCACATGTGATGTGATGAGGATTCCTCACCCTCCCAGGTATCCGAAGATATTTCTCCAGATGTTCCTCTTCATGGCACGTGACAGTCTTGCTTGAATGTCCATTGTATGCTACAAAGATAGGCACTATTATAATCACTGTCCTTGGGCAAACAGGCTCAGGCTTCCTGTTTTCCTTGTTACCCTTATTTCTCCAAATGTTCTCCTGTAGGTGCACCCACACAATAGTTGACTTTCAGCCTGCACTTGTATCCTCTGTGCTCCGGTCCAGGTGATTGATTGCTGTTGGATGGCGTCTCTCCAGGATGCTGATCATCCTTTATGAAGTGTGCTGTCCCTGACCAAGGGTCTGCTAGTCCTCCTTGCATCCAAGTTAAGAAACAGGGGTGCATTAGCAGCAAATGAGGTAGGAAGCACCAGCAGATGAAACCTATCTGCCATAGGTGAGGGGAGTTAACCTATTTAACAGCTGGGGAAACGGGCATAAATCAAAAGTCTTGGCAGAATTGGTGGAGTTCTGGCTTTATCATGGAGTGCTGCTGTTCTCTTTTTTACACAGTAGAGAGTGTTCTCATCTCTGAGCTTTTAGGCTGATTGCACATTGAGGCTTTGGTGCGCTTTCTGCACTCCCTTGGTTTGGTGGCTTCACTCTGTTCTCTTTTGGACACACTCTTAAGTCACTGTGTTGGCAAACGTTCATTCTGCCCTTCCCCAGGGGACTTGACTTCTGCAAGCAATACTTTAGCATATTTGCAATTGAATTTTCTTCATTCCAGCCTGGACATGTATGGCTTTTCTTTGCTAACTATTTAGTCATCGAGCCCACTCATAACTGACCACAGCATTTTTTCGCTTTGCAGAATTCTTTCAAGTCCCATTGAGATGCCTGGTTGAATAGTGGGTGTGTTAGCAGGCAGTCCAGAGCGCTTTCACGCCTCTTGCTCCTCTTTACCTCTGAGCGCGGTGCCAGGGTTGAACAAGAGTCTTGTTTTTTTCCATAACCTCTGCTAAATCTTGATCCTTTCTTCCATATGCTGCCTTGTTGACCTGAACAGCCGTCTCTTACTCCCTAGTCTGTCTGAGGAGAACCACCACTTAGCAAAACATCCTCAATTAACCCTATCAAGTTATGCCAAAGAGCAAAACAGACCTACTGGGAACAGCAGCTGTTCCCATCTGTGAGACAAGAGAAGACACAGGTGTTGTTTGCTCCTCGGAAGTTGGGTTTTGATGTGTCCCTTGCCTGTAAGTCTGACACTGATGCTGCTGGACAAGGCTAAGGATCTCCCACATCCCTGTCTCTATCCTTTGATTTTCTCTCAAGTTGCAAAGAGCCTTACAGTTATTCATTATGTCTCCTTCTCACTCAGTTAAAATCTGAACCAGGTGAGGCTGCAGGCAGAAAACACAGGAGGCAAAATTGTTTTCCTACTCAGAAGCAAGAAGCGTGGAAATATGAGGTCACTTCACTACAGCCCATCTCTCCTGACTGCTAGGACAAGAGGCCCTTCTCTCAGGGTTGCATTGCCTCACACAGCTTCCTTGTGGGAAACCTGGTCCTCTCCTGTCCTTTGTGTTCTGGGACAGAAACAAGGAGAGGAGGAAGGAGGGTTTGGGCAGGTGGACATGACTGGGTGCGTAGGGGCTCTGGGGAGCAAGAAGGAAAGATTAGGAGTGGTCTTCATCAGGGATCCTTTACTCTTCTTCTCCACCCATACTGAGAGAGAAGAGAGGTTTGACCATTAAAGATAATTTGCAGCAGTCTCGTCCCCTTGGATGGCATGCATCTCGAAGTAGAGAGCGTATTTACAAGTGCAAGCAAGACTTCTATCATCATGTCCTGGAGCATCATCATTGTCATTGTCCGTGCTGTAGCTGCCTGGGCAGTTTGGGCAGCACAGGCACTGAACTGATGTGGTGTTCTCCTACATGTGAGGCTCAGATTTGCTTCCCTCTAGTTGCTTATAAACATGCTTGCTTACATTTGTTTTCTGCATTTGGTATGTGATTTGGACAAAAAAAATGAATACGTGGGCAGATAGGTTGTTATTTTAACATCTGGGGGCAAAGTGAAATGCTTCCTTCTCTCATTATGATTCCTATACACATAGAGTGGAAAGTCTTCATTATTAAGTATATATCCATCCACCCTCCCCTGAGGGTGGATCCTGATTTCCAGCTTATGTCTGGAAAAATTTGGGGGAGTCACAGTATGCATTCATTCATAGTAAATGAGGAAGGTGGTGGGTAAATTATCCATCAGATACGGTAGTGGTTCTGAGAGAAAATGAGGAAGCAGGTACTGCAGGTCCTGAAGTCAGTGTGTTATTTCTGCTTGTTTTACTCGTCTGTAACATAATGGACACCACTGATCTCTCCTCTGCCTTGGGCAGCATGTGTTTCATAGCAATTAAGGGAAAGCAGCTTTGTCTTTCATGTTTAATAGTGTGCATGCATTTCCCCCTTCTTCGTCTTGCAGGCTTGGTATCACTGATATTATGACAGAAAATGTTCAGCACACAGAACTATTAAAAATGTAGCTCAGATGGTGCTGATGGGAGGATGACATCTCCTGAATAATTTATTTTAACTGAGAAGATTTGTAACGCTTAAGTATTAGCAGAACTCTCCATTTTAACTCTTTATGAGGCGGCTGCTTGTTGTGATTCACTTGTTAGGACAAGCAAAGGCTTGGCCTGTTCGAGCACAGGGTGGACATCTGCTGTCAGCCAAAGCAACCACTTCCCTAGGAATTGTCAAACATTTGGTCATGGAGGCTGGAGGAAAGGGCTCTCCAGAAGGACTCCAAAGGGAATCTGGAGGTGGTGGAAGAAGCAGTCGCTAACAATTCAATTGCCCTGCCTTAGGAACAGCAAGGTTTTTCCAGGGTGGAGGAGTGAAATCAGCTGTAATTACTGACTGCAAAATATTACTGTAAGTGAGGAACTGCTAACTACCTTTAACTCCTGGCAGCAGCCCGATTCCTTGTGGGGCAGTGATTGTAAGTACTTGCTCTCAGGGGTAGCTGCTCCCATTCCCCTGTCCAGGAGGAGCTCACCCGTTCGTTGCCGGTCCAGGGGGTTGCACAGGAGTGGATGAACCTGAAAGAGGGAGAGTGGTTTGTGCGATGGTAATCCTAATGCTTCAGACATCTCAAGCCTCGAGAGTACGTGCAAGTGATGTCTAGGTGGGAAAAGGGGACTTGGAGTATAATTAGGTGATAGTGCTTGCGTTCCTCAGTGCACCACTTTTCATTCACAGGTCTTCAGGTGTTTGAAGGGTGGGTGATTTTGCTCTGCTTATACATGTTGAAATTGCAATATAGAGTAATTGGTTTGTGCAAGGTCACAAAGATATCATTAAATGTGGGTGCTAAACACAAGTCTTTGGGTTTTGATTGCAGTGTCAGTCACGGGGCTGGTACAACTGCTACGCAGAGCCAGTGCCGTTAGTGTGCAGGGTACGGGTTTGCAGACCCAAGACTTAGTGCGCCAGAAGGAACTCAGCAATGGCCCTGCTGTTGATTTCTTGTATACATTTAGTGGAAACTTTGTGCAGGGGACATCCTTGCACATGAGCAAACAAGCCAAATTTCCAAGCTTAATCTGGCAGAAATCCGGTAATGAGGTAAAGATCAGCTCTAGGGTTTTTTATCAGTTTTATTCTTGGCATTGGTGTTAAAAAGGTCAAGATCATTTTTGTGATGATTATCTAAGAGGTCTCTTCCTCCCTCTTTTGTTTACGCGCAAGACATTACACACAGAGAAACAAATCCTGCTGTCGGCTGCATGGGATCAGTTCCCAATGAAGTCAAAGGAAGTTCCTCACAGGCAGCAGAGACCAGAGTTTGGCCCATACAGGATGGCCAAAGTTATTGTTGAAATTGCTGTGGCCACACTGCACGCTCCACAGATGACTGCTCCTTCCCAAAAGGGCTCAGGGCTGGTTCACAAGCAACTTCTCTGTCCTGCTCTTTCATTCTTCTTCTTATTGCTAGTCTTGTTGCTTATCTGGCTCTCTCATTGCATTTCAGTAATTCCTCCAGGTACCTACCAAAACTGAGTTTAACAGTTTAAATAAGACCCAGTCCGTGCCTGAAGTACACAAAATCTGTATTGTGGAAAGGCAATCAAAAGACAGAAATCATGTGATTTCTGTTTTACAGATGACGCCCTGTGACATAGAAGGTGAAGTTCTGATGCTCTTGAAGTCAGTGCCAAAACCCACTTATGACTCCCAGCTGGTCAGGGCATCATCCCAAACAGATTTTGTGACTGATTCCATTCTCCAGTCCCTACTTGGGGGCTTGGCCACTGATTCATCTGTCACTCTGAATCTTAGCCTCACTTAATCTTGAAAGGATTGGAAACACCTCGCTCTTCTATATCTGGCTTTTCCATGATGAAGTTTCACAATGCTTACAGAAGGGAGCTGAGTACTTTCTTTAGAGCTGGGGAAAACGACAGACAGAAAGGCAAGATGACTTACCTGTGGTCAAGCATCTGGCCAGTGCCAGAGGCAGGAGTTAGTTCTGCATTTCCTCCATTCCTTCCCAGCCACTCTCATAAACCCAGATTGCAATAAAATGAAATACTGGTTCATACCAGGAAAAGTGAGATCTGGAGCTGCATCAACTCGAGATCAACCTCGAAGTAAGTGTGCCTTGGTGGAAATGCTGGAGTTAATGACCACTGCAAAATTGATCTATCTTTGCATAACTAAATACCAAGAAATAACATCTTAATTATAGAGACAGGAACTAGTAGGAGAGAAGAGCCAGAGCCATTAGGTCAGATTCATCTTAATCCATCACCAGGCCCAGCAAAAATTTGTTTTATGAATAAATATATCCTATAAATTAGTCCAATATTTTTTTCCTATTGAAATGAGTTGTCTTCCTGCTTCATGTATCATTTTAAAGAAAGATAATTGAATATGAATCTTCTTCGTCTACAGAGAAACAGATATTCCAAATGAGTAACATAAATGCTAATGCATATGTGTGTCTGGGTGTACCAGTGCTCTTGGGATGATGCTGACGTCTGTGCGGTGCACCTTAGGCTGAGACTGACTTACTTTTCAATAGCTCTTTAAGTGGGGACTGACACTGTTCTGCAACCTGGGGAAAATTTTCCTCAATTCCAATTTCTTTGTGCATTAGCAATTACTTTCAAATGTTTAAAACTCAATAACAGTTTCCAAAATCTGTATTGCCTCCAGAGGAAATGCTCTTAATTTCGTTGGGTTTAGATTCCAAATATGTGGTTAAACTAAACCTGATGGTTAAGGTTTGTTTTTAGGCAGATCGTGAGTCCATGCACAAAGTTAGTGCCTGGAATATGCTCCCAGCAGTGACCACGTTGTGGCTATGTCTGTGGAAACGCAGATCAGGGATGGCAAAGGACATCCTTCACTAGAGCGCTTTTATGTTGCATGAGGGGTGGTTGATGACACTGTTTTACTTTGGGCAGTTGGCTTATGCAAATGCTAACAATCATAGTAACAGAAACAGATTATTTATTAATGAATTTGCACACACACGAAAATATTAGTCTTAAATGAGATTAATCTTTTCCACATTTCCTGCTGTGGTTACAGGTGATTTTCATGTTGTTTTGTTCTCTGCTGTCTCTGTTTTGACTACTCATTTCTGAGAATTTCTTCATGCAGTGATTTTACAGCCTAATGTATTAAGTACATATGAGAAATGATTGGTTGAGTAAGAGGTTTCTTGGTTTCAACCAGAAAAGAAATACTAAAAAGTCTCTAGAAAGTGGCTTTTATGAAGGGAGGTTCATATGTACCATGACAGCAACCAGAAGGGTCTCTGAGTGTGATTTAAAAGGACTTGCTGTGAGCAGAAGTAAACTGAAATTGGGTCTTCCTGTTTGGTTTTAAGACTTTGTGTTTTAATACACATGAAACACGAGTGTACATATGCACCTCTGTCAGCTTCTCGTTAACATCTTAACGGCACTGTGCAGTCTTGGAGTCACATAAAGTTGTCAGACACATGAGGATGTTTCTTGCAGCGCCGTCCCTGGGGCTTGTTGGATCCTCGTTGGCGTCTGCTGGTAAAGGTGACTGGTGGCACTCCAGTTTTTCACCTCCCTGGTCGGCTTTCTGCTTCTACAAGTGAGGAAGGATGTGGGCAGAAGTGATTGAGGAAGAAATGAAGTTAAGTAACAAACTGTCTGCTTGGCCTTTCCCCAGCAGCTGATAGAGCAGCTTTCGGTCCCTGAAAGTCCTGGTTCATTTTACCAAGGTCTGCGTGGGCATGTCATCTCCCCATCACGCCAGGGAGCTCTTATTGTTGGAGAAAATGCGGCAGCTGCTGCAGAAGTGCATAGCGGCAATGAAACATCGCTTAGGCTGGGAAGTGAGGGAGAACATCACACTGCTTGAAAACTGTAAGGAGAGGGTTATAAAATTATCATGCCTGTAAATTCCAGATGTGAACCATATGATTGCAAAGCCCTTCCCTCTGTCCTTGTTTAGATCGACTCTCTCCTAAGCCTCATCAACATCTGTCTGCCCTGAAAGTTAGATTTTCCCTGTATTGAATCACATGCACAGTGTACACCTTGTGCTGTGAGGAAAAGGTCTTTTGAAAAAACATTATGCAACTGATGAAGTGTTTGCTTAGGATTAGGTGCCACAGTTAATATAAGCATTAAAAAGTGTCTCTGGCCACTGTCCTGTACCGCAACTGCCTCATGTTTCCTCTCTTCTAATCCGAAGATGGATATTAATCTGGTTTGAGTGGCTTTTGTCCTATTCCCTGGGGGGAAAAAAAAAAAAAAAAAAAAGGAAAGAAAAAGGAATACTGCACTTTTAAAGGTGGAAATTTATTTAATGCGGCAGTGCTAAATATATCGCTATCTGCTGGACCTGATTTGTCAGGATATGCTGTTGTAGCAGCACTTCCAGCACAAATGCAAAAGAGGCAAGTCTGCTTGTAAGTAGTTTGGGGTTTTTGTTTTGAAATAGGGAAGTGTATCCACGTGTAAGGGCAGCAGCATTAGGGGAGCTGGAATGCAGCTACATTTGGGGAGTTTGTCTTTCCGTTGTTGGGTTGAGCCTGTGAGAGGCATTCAGATGTGTGTTGTCTTTCAGAGAATGATCGAGTTACACGCCTTGAGCTTTGCCATAGTAGCAGAGGAAGGGAGAGTACAAAGGTTATGGAAAACAAAACATTAATTTTCTTGACCAGCTGTGTTACAAGCAAAGTGCAGCTTATTTATACGCATGGCATACCGTTCATAAATCAAGCCTGCTCTCCAGCAATGCATTTAATGAGAACTATTAAATGATTTCATGATGTACTCATCATTACCATCTGATAAAAAACAGCACTCCCTCCAAGGACCAGGACTTTTCAATTGCAGCTTTTTATACTTGTGGAAGGAGGTATGGGGGAAACAAAGCCCTCGGCAGCGTCAGACGTGTTCTGCAAACGTCTCTCCGGGTACATTGTGTCTGGCAGGATTGATCGTTCCCTTAGACCAAGCTCAGATTCTTTCAGCTTTTAATTAGGGAGATGGGCTGGTGACGTGAATAGCCGTTTGGTTTTATATAATACCTTTCATGTAGAAAATGCCCGACTCTGATCTCGCTTCCATCAGCCAGTGTAAATCACAAAATAGTTTGCTGAGGTCGGTGTTGGCCCCGGGGGCAAGCGAGGCTGGAACCCAGCCCAAGGTGCACAAAGACACCGAGGAGCTGCAGGGCGTCCACGCATGGGCCGTGCACGGTCTTTGCGCTTGCAAAACAGGATGCGTGTGCTATTTGTGTGAGTGAACTAATCCAACGGGACGGATCCCGACGCAGCGCCGGGCTGCAATCCGGGGCAGCGCCGCAGCGGGACCCCTGCTTGTGCAGGGTCACGTACTCCACTTTGATTTACTCCAGCTGCAGGCTCCCAGCCCCGTCCCATCCCACGGACACGAGGTCAGCGGGACAAGGGGTCCCTTCCCCACGGTCACCCCCTGCCAGCCCCTGTAGCCCGAGCTGCAGCTCGGAGCACGCTCCCTAACGGGGCAGCTCGCAGCATCCACGGCCCCCTGGATCCCGGCCAGATTTCCGAACCGGCAAAGCTGGAGCCGATTGCGGAGCAGAGCCCTGTAAGGACTCCTTTGTTAGGGGCATACTGAAGCATTAAAATCATGGGGATAGCTAATTTATGTGAGAAGGTTTTATATGAATCAATGGGGAGGGCATTGTTGCCCAGAGGCTTGCCCTTCTCTAAGTGTTTAATTGCTAATCAGAGGCTGGATTCAGCGGTTCCCATTATGTGACGCTTTCTATCTCTGTCAATAAAACTGGAGAGGCTCATGCTTTATGACAAAGATGTTTATCTTGCCCAAATTTGTGGGAAGCTGCTGTCATTTCTTACTGCATGGCTTTAATGGTGTAAACAGTTGCTGTTACTTAGTTTCAAGCCAGATTTTCTGAATGAGGGCTGGGAGGAGGCTGCCCTTGGGAAAGTGGTTGCGATTCGGGCTTGTTGTTTTGGATATATACCTAAATAGCATCTCCCAGTTCTAGAGTTGTGAAACTGGGGTACAAATGTTGCTGTGCATTTCTGCCTCTCTTCAACTGGGAATTTTTCTTTCCCCTTGAAGCCACCTGCCCCATTATCCCAAGTGAAGTTGTTGTTGCCAGTCTGTGAAGCCTGCATCTGCCAGCACTCCAGGGCATCAGCAGTGTGCGAATATCTGCGGGCCAGCTTAAAGAGTCTTTTATTCCTCCCGTGAAGTAATAAGAAGTAATGCCAAGTGGGTAGTTAGCATAAATGCGTCAACAGGCTATAGTCAACCCAAGAGAGGTGTCTGTAGAGATGCTATAGAATTCAGGATACCAGGAGGGTGGTGGGCTTCCAGCTGAGGACGTTGCAGAGCTGAGACCTCCCCCGGCCACCACGCAGTCCCCGATGGCAGCTCACCAGGCAGCCACCAAACCGCACACGTCGGCCGATGCCCTTCCGTGCACGAGGCATCCCGGCACGTCCCCGGCGGCCGTGCTGTTGAGACGCTGCGGTGAGGTGGTGGGTGCTCCCGGAGCACCCCGCGCCCGGCCCTCGCGCTTCCTCCCTGCTCGGGAGGGAGCCCAGGAGCGGCGCTGGGGGAGGCCGAGCTCGGGGCTGTCTCGCCAGTGGTTGCAGCTCACAGCTGCGCTCGCGTTTTACAGCCTCGTTAGAGGTTTCTTATCACGTGGGTGGTTTTCCCTTGCATTGTCTTCTGGAAGCCTACTGGGCTTAGAGAGCAAATGAGCCTCGTTGTTTTAGCTACAGGGCAATAGAGAGATCGCACTCCTCAGAGAAGGCAGTGTCCTGGCCTGGGGAGGAAACAGCTATTATTAAAATAATGCATGTGAACAGCAGCACCTCCTTGGTGTGCACATCGAGAAGAGGGCACTGCTGCAGGAGACACCATGCCGAGATGCTGCAAGAGCACTGTGCGTGGCCCAGGCCCTTCAGTCACGTAAGTTTGCCACGGGAGACCTCCGGTGGGAGAAGAAGCACCAAGAAGTTTGGGTGCATGATTGTTTCCCAGCAGGAAGCAGGAAAAGGATCATATAGGGAAAAACATCAGCCGGGGAGAAGCTTGTTCAGAAATCGCCGTAAATAAGGTCTTCTGCTGAGTAGAGCAGTGCTTGGGAAATGCACACACTAACAAAAACCACCCAAGACAACAAAAACAACAACAAAACCCCCAAACCCTCAATATAAACCATGCAATTACTTGTGGCTGTAACCACCCAAAAATATCATGTTCTCCTAAGCCTTCATAGGCTGGAAATGCTCTCAGGATTGCACTGTCTTGGTAGTTAAAGGTCTATCAACATTTCCATTATAACCCGCAATTTTCATGTTAGTGATTTTACCCAAAACATGTACCCTGGGCAAAAAAATACAAATGGGTTCCCAGCTCCATTTCCCAGACACCAGTTTCTATGAAACAATAACAGCCTTTTACTTTCTTCATGCATAAAAAAAATTAAAAACGGAATATGAGCGTAGGTCTCCTCCAGGAGGCTGTGATGAATGCCTCCGCCACCACGGTGCTTGCTTGCATGGACAGGAGTGATGCAGTTTTCCACTCCTGTGCCACCAGGAGTTTCACAGGAGCTCCATCCGCACACCAAACCACTGATGGTTTTTCCTATCCAGCAAAGCATGTTCTCAGGAGTCTGTCAGTTTTCACAGATTTGGGGCTTGGTTTGCACAGAGACCATTTTGCTAACCCCTGAAGTACACGTATTTTCAGAGTGGAACATAGCAGTGGCTTCATGTAACAGGAAATGAAAAAAAAATCAAATTACCGCTGGGAAGTTAATTAGGCGTAGTATAATTGGGACCTACTCTTGCAAAAGGCATTGTGCTGTGTTAACAACAGTGTCATCTCTGCTGCACTGTACTGCAGCAGAGCTAAGTTACTGGTTTAGCATTGACTGAAGGCTCGGCTTTGTCAGCAAATAATTTTCAGTAGCATGGGGTTTGGCATGATTTCGCCATAGTATTTACTATGACCCGCTGCTAATTTCCTGACAACTCCAATTTACTCTGCATAATGTTAATTCAACATTTTGCAGACCCTTTTTCATATTATCTGATTTCTTGGAATTTCCAGGTCTTGAATATTCCCTGAACATTGTTTGTTGGGTTAGCTGCAAAAGCACAGAAAGTTTTCGTCTGGAGTCAGTGTGCTGACCTGCAAAATACTGCCATAGGATACAAGCTACCATTAGCCACAGAGGCTAATGAGTTAAAGTCAGATTACAGTGACGTAGGCAGAGTTAGCTTTAGAAACTGTAAGTTTCTAAACTTACAGGCTGGATGGAAAGTTCTTCCTAAGTGCCTAGTCCTAGGCAGAAGATGAAAGCAAACCTTGCTGGTATGATCTACAAAGTCGCCGTCTCCCCTTTTCGTTCTTTTGCACCGCTAGAAGATCTCAAGCCCTCCTGCTCAGCCGCGGGAAGCGATGGCTCGAGCGTGCCTCACCCGTCTCAGTGCAGCCGTGCTGAAACCCGCCCTCGCTGCTCAGGCCGAGGCGGCCGACCTTGCATGGCAGCGCTGGAGGAGCGTTCGGAGCACGGTTTGTAGCATTCGAGCTATGAAAGCAGTTACCGCCTCTCCGAGGCACTAACATCTGAGGGTGGCAGCTTTAATTGGCCCAGCCGTATTTCCAGCATAGTAAAAGTCTGTTTGGCGACTCTACTGTTTGGGCATTGTAACAGGAACATCACCAAAGCATCGTTCTACTTCTGAAGGCTAGAGAAGTGATTTCCAGAGTTAGAAAATTACACTGAAGCCCCTGGAGCCAGGACTCAGGCAGATGCCTTTCAAAGTCAGAGTTTATGGATTGCCTCTAGCAATTATCCATAGTTATGCTTTGTAATTTTAATTTTGCAGACTATCCCACACTCCATATGACTAGAGTTAAGACCAATGGCACAACAGAGAGAGCTGCTCTCCCAAGCCACATGTCTGTTTTTTCCTCAGGTTTTTAATTTGTTTCTCTTGTTTGTTGTGTAAGATTTTAAGGCTGGCTCATGCTAAACTGGTTGCCATCCACCCAGTTTTTTCTCCTGTGAATAGAAGAAGGTGAAGAAAGAAAAGGGAGATTCTTGTCACCTTGCTGGTATCACTTCCTGAGAAGGACAACAGACTACTCACAGTTATCCAGGCATTGGCAAAGGGAGACCATTGTCTGATCTTATTTATTACTAATATTAATGAATAATCAAGTATAGGTAACTACTAACCAAATCATATCAGAGTTCATATCAAAGGCATGATTTCTAGAAATCCCAGACTTTAAGTACAGGTGTGTGTCAAACAGAAACCCACGCGGTACCCAGGGACAGCAAAGGAATACTGCCCAAGGGAGAAATGCAAATATAGTCTGTGCTGAAAGCAGTGTAATTGTGGAGGCCTGAAGTCCACATCAGCCTGGAGTTTATTTTAGTGACGTTAAATTGGGTGAAAAATACAAGTATAGAAAAGAGGCTTTCAGTAGCAAAAGAATAAAGTTAGGTGCAGAGCACAGAAGAATGCTTATGCACCAAAATACCCAAGGTAACCTGGAAGCCTCCTAAATATCGGAGAAAACTCAGCTATTCTCTTGGTGACTTCAGAGTGTTATTTTAAGTTATAGATGATTTTACATTGTTTTTACTTCAATTTTGTAGATCTCCATAGGGGAAGGTTTGAAAACGACTTCTTGAAGTGTAGTCAAAATGAAGGGTATGTGGAAGGCAGCTGCTCGATGTGTGGGTTTGAAGATTTGTACAGCCTCTGAATTTTAGTCTCATTTTTGGAAGCTGAATCAATATTTTGTTAGGTCTTGCAGCAGAGGTACGGCTGGGCAATCAGCACTTTTTCTTCATGCTGGGATTCTTCAGCCTCGCCTGGGTTGAGTTAGCGTTCTTCTTTGAGATTTACCCAGTCCTATGACCCATAAAATTATTTCACATCTGCTTTTATAGAGCAGTGAAGCTGGCTGGTGGAATTTGTTAGCAGTCAGGGCTGGACTTCGAGGGGTGGGAAGGAAAACATTCTCCCTTGACTAACTCGCCTTGGTTATCAGGCTGCAGTTGTTCTGGGGACACGTGCTGATCTTCTCGGGAGTGTTTTTTGAAAGATACTGAAAAACGCAAGAGGATGTAGAAGGGAGACACAGATGTGATTTGAAGGTTGGAGGAAATGAGGGCCTTTGAGAGACTTAAAGAGCTCAATCTGTTTAGTTTATTGTAAAGGAGATGGCGATTTGATTACAGTGTCTAAGCACTGTCGTGGGGAGAAGAAGCAGGGAACTAAAGGGATCCTTAATCAAATGGAAAAAGGCTTACTACAGGCCAGCAACTGGAGGTGGTAGCTAAAGAAATTAGAAGCGAGGTACAAATGTTTGTAGTGGCTTACCATTGGCACGCATTGCCGAGGGAACGGTAAAATCGCTATTTTCTGATATCTTCTTTCTTTGTGGAAAGAGGCATGTTAGCCAAGCACGTGCTACGGGGCTCCACAGAGGGATTACCGCGTGACTTTAATGTCATGTAGTAGATAGGAAGTCAGACTAGATAGTTTGTGACTCCCATCTGGCCCTACAAGCCACGTGGTGCAAAGATATCAATTAATTAAGAAGCATGAGAAGAAATCTTTGCCTTCTCTCTGTTAGGGGTGCCAAATGTCACAGCAAAGGTGCACCCCACTCTCTGCCTTGTAACGTGGGTGCTCAAAGCCTCAGGACTAATTGGGATCATGCGGCTGCCGGGGAGCACTAATGACCTACATACAGCGTTCATTTGGGCGATGTTATCACCGGAGTAAAGGAAGAAGAAGGAGTCATGGATGTCCACCTCAAGTTCTGGACTGCAGCACGGTCGTTCAGCACGTGGTGAACAAGTGTTCACAGTCATCAGTAGACAGCAAACTGCATGTGGTGGAGAGAGCTTACTAGTGGTTGAAAGCACCCAGAGATGCTGGATGTGATCCTGCGGTGTAAGTGTGTTCGTGCTGATGTGTAGGAACGAAGGATCTGACCCACCAAACCTGGACTTTGGCAGCGGTGTGAATGCTGAGGACCCAGCATCACTGTTCACACCTCCGGGTTGCCCCTGAAGCTGGCGTACAGCAGCTCAGAGGGGTCAGCTTACCCTGAGCGGGGTCCAAGCACGGATGTGTACACATTCAGCAACACCAGCAGCCGTGAGAAGCCCTTGGTCCCCACGGATGCTTTTGATGGGGAGGGAGGAAAAGCAGAAGACTTGCGTAAACCTGGGAAAGATTATAAACTCTCATCTGTGAACAGAGTTAGGCTGAATCTTAGTATAGCTTCTTTTTGGGGGGTTGGGATTTTTTGCTTGCTTGGTTGTTGTTTTTTTTTGTTACCTTTCCTTAGAGCAAAAAGGTGAAGCAATAGTTTGTCCTGCTCTCCAGCCTCAGCTTGTCCTTGGCACAGCTGTGGCTCTGGGTCCTCCATATCTGCTGCCATTAGGTGCCAGTGCCACCAGTGGAAAGGGCTGTGGTGACACAGGGACACCTGCCAGCATCCACCACAGGTACCCCTGGGCTCGAGGAGGAGGCTGAGTGAGAAGTGGGGCAATGAGAAGTGGTCCCTGTTGGAGGGGGATTAGCACGTTGCACACCCACTCCATAGGGGCATTCAGGACCTCCTGCATGCTCGTGTAGCTCGTACCGACCTCACAGGAGCCACTGGACAGAATTGTACGCACAGTTTGGGGTCACTTAGTGCAAGCAATAATGATAAGAAATGGCAAGTGATTTTTTTTTGTGCATATATTTGGATGTGGGTATTGTTCAGCTGCAAACAAAGAGTGTTAATGGATACATCCTGCCTGACTGTGTTACATTGGGTCACTACAGGACATCTTTAACCCGTGCTGGCTAGGTATTTAATTCACACATATGCAGTCATAAAACCTGCAGAGTATTGTGTATGTAATGAGCTGCTGAAACAGCTTATACCAACTGTGTGAGATTCTTAGCTGTTGGATGTTTTCTCAAAATGTGCCCATTTCTGTGAACTTTGGACAACTCCAAGCTGCCCTTCTGTTGCCATCCAGAGTGAATGCATGAAATGGGAGTGAGGCACATGAACAGGTCTGGGAGAAGGTTTTCCATTAGCTGCAGGTAATAATTTATGGTGGGAAAGCAACAGGCAATTAAACCCCTTACATTGCTGAGCATTAATGTATAGTGCTGTAAGTTAGAACATTTCCTTTAATGTTTTACTTAATGAAGATGAAGTCTCTCTTTATGATCCAATAAGTCCTTTCCACACAAGGGCTTGAGTGGTCTGTTTCAAGAATTTCTTTATTTCACATTTATACCCCCATACCACACACACTGAGCCTACATTTCAAGCTACTGCTTAATTGCAGGCTGGGAAAAAGCAGCACAAAGGATTGATTAGCCCTCCGCAGATTTCTCTGTGCTGTCTCAAACGCAGTTTGAAAGGGATTGAGTTTTTTTGTTTTTTTTTTGTTTTTATTATTTTGTAGACAAATATCTCCACCCTAAGATGCCCTGCAAGAGTTTAGCAATATGTGCAGAGTGTACAGTCTTCTTGGCTGTTCCACCTCCAGTACAAAGTGATCCTTTGAAGTATTTTAAGTAGTAGATTTTCTCAAAGGTATCGAGCATGCTATGTAAATAAATTTCATTTCAAACCAGCTCGGGTTACAGAAGCAACTTGTCCACAGCTAAAACCAGTATTATGGGCCTTTCATTCTCTAAAGAATTACTCTTCCCTTGAAACTGATGCAAAGGGAAGAAACTAGTCTCAACAGAAATGCTCAGATAAAAGCAAAAACTACCGATACCAAGAAGGTGAAGCAGTCTCAAAGCCACTGTTCTAGTTTGTTTTTGTTTATTTGTTTGTTTCTGTTTTAAAAGTGTAAGGGTTTTTTATCGGTTTAGTATTTAAGAAATGTAGCAAGTTTGGTCTGATCCTAAGAAATACCGACTGCCATCCCTAAGCTGGAAGTACAGCAGTGGAAACTGAGCTGCTGCAATGTCCTTGCTAGTGCTTTGGGGCCAGCAGTAGAAATTCAGTTCTGTGCTCGCCCATGACTTGTAAACTCTTTTGGTTTTCCCCTGGGAGAGGTCAAATGCCTGCAGTGGAAAACTCCTGCATCGTATGTTGCACTGGACATGGAGATATCCCTGCTTCTGGCCCTCCTTTCATTTACAGCTGTTCTGGGCACGTTGCACAGCGTGACTGTTGCCTTGTCGTTCGTGGAGCTCGTAACAGAAGTGACTTAGAAACCATCGTAGCCTTACACAGCTGGATGTGGCAGGGCCTGAAAACACAGAGGCGGCTGCAGTGGTGCCTGGTGCCATTGCTCCGAGTGGGCTAGGCGCAGCACACACATTGTGATGTTGGAGTCCGAATGATTTTGTGGTTTCAGGTCGTGGTTTTCTTGTGTGAATAACGCCCATCAACAAACTGTTGTGGGAAGCATCTCATCGGTCCCATGCAACCTAATTTAAAGAAGCGATTTGGAGGCAGCCACGATATTTATTAGCCATTGCATTTATGAAAGGGGCAGACAGGGACCAATGAAGAAGGTAGTGCTGGACGACGTGCAAATTCAGCACAGTACGCAGACCGTACCTGTGCAGAGCTTAGGGGCTGTAACACTCAGAGCTGAAACTAAGCGTCCCAGGTTTCTTACTGCTCAAGCCCAAATATCCATCCATCAGTTGTTTCAAATCTGGGATTATTTATTTGAGAACACAGAGCAAAATCCCTGCTGGCTTGATGGGGACCTGGTGTTTAGCAGAACTCTTGGAAGGTGTTAGCGGGGCCAGGGATCACGCTGAGCATGAGCTGTAGCTCCCAGCAAGTTGGACGCGCCAGCATCCCTCATCTAAGGAGCTGTAACTCAAAGCTGGAAGGAAGTGGGTATAAACCTTCCGTGATTCTCGTGGTCTAAGCAGAGGGCTGAGAGCCAGGAGTGCTGGGGATTTAATACTTACACTAACGCTGTTAGCTTAGCATGCTTTCTGTAATCCATTCTTAAGCACAAACTTAGATGTGGTTTGACACCTTTAAAAATGCGCTAGCTAGCTTTTCTCAGCCCCGTGCTCCCCGCCGTGTCCTGCCTGATGCAGGGACCAGGTGGAAAGGAGCCAGGAGGAGAAGCGGGGAGCTGCAGTTGTCTCCGCCGCTGCAGGAGTGTTCCTGGGGCAGCAGCACAGCACGTTTCCTACTGCCCTTAGGAGGAGCTCGGGATACTTGGATCAGGCATGGTCCATGAATGCAGCATGTCATCATTCTTTGAACAGGTTCCCATCTTTGTGAACGTAATTAACAGAGGACATCCTGCATTTCTTTTGAGGGAGGTAGCCTTGCCTAAGCTCTCCATTGCCAATTAAAAAAAAAAGGGATCCAGTGCGTGCTTCCCATTGCTGGTCTACACAGGATTGCGTTGTTTTCTGTCCGTTTGAGGAGCTTGCTACCCAAACAGGCCCCGTGCAGTAGCTCAGAGGCTGCGGGCACACAGCACAAGGCTTACTTCATTACCTGCTCGGCTGCCAGACAGGCTTGTTCTGAAACAAAGCAAAAAGCAAAGCCGCTGATCAGCTCTGTCACTTCGGGCAGCTGACACAGGCTCTGAAGAATAAATAGCACTGTGGGTTGCCACCTTTGGGAAATTGTCTGCCAGAGGACCAGAAAGAGCTGCTGTCTTGGTGATGTGCACGGAGCCTTTTTCCTTACTCAGATGCAGTCCCTGCTTTTATAACAGCCAGTGGTAGTGGCTGCAAAGAGTTCAAAGTAATCCATGGAAAATGAGGATTTACCTGTAGAATAGGGGGTAGGTGAAAAACTGGCTTATGTTCTTCTAAACAATTTAATTTAGCTTTTTAGAAGAAAATATCAACAAACAAATGGAAATGTGAAAAACTGGATTATAGACCAAATTTGTTATTTAACAGAAGAAAATTGTATTGTCGTGGAAGCTCAACATCAAGTGAAGGCTTCATTGCTGTAGACGCAGTGCAGACAGAAAAGGGTACTCCCTCATCCAGAAGTTCATTGCCTTTAATCCAGAAGGTGCTGTATGGATTCATCAATAGGTTTGCAGATATTGGAAAAAAAATTTCCTAGGCAGATGAAGCCTCATCCCCTCAGCACTGTGGAAGTGGAAGCAAAGGTAGACAGACATTCACAGCATGCACACATCCAGAGAGAAGATTGTGATTATCTAATTTACAGAGTGACATAAGCAAATCAGCCAGAATTTGGAATAACTGTAGCAAAGTTTACGCTTTAAAAGGGGCAGCAGTTTCAGAGAAGTACCTCCACGTTAATTTAGAGGGCTCTATGTGCTCAGGTTGCTATAAGCCATTTCAGAAGGTATACACAATGCTATATGTATATGTATGGAAACTTAGGCTGAACTCTTACCAGTTAGTTCAAAAACGTACTCCCTTCTGTTACATCAGTTAAAAGCACGAGCACGTTTAGAAACAGGTGGGTTCCTGACAGCCTTAAGCATAGTGAGGCTGGATGTAATATTCTTTCCCCAAGTGTAAGCCCAAAGTGCCTGATTCTGCTGACTCTCAAGCACCACTCCTTCTCCTCACTGTGTCTTTCTGGAGCTCAGAAGCAGGTTTTTGCAGAGATCTCCGTTGAGCGTGGTGCGTCCTGTTTCCTTTATTTGGGATCATCACTTTCCCGTTCATCCTGTGGTCAATGCTGTCACGTCCTCTCCCAGCCATCACAGGCTAATGAAGCCAAAAGTTATTTCAAAAATGTAAGCGTGCGAAAACGTGTCTCCTGTGCAGGGTGCTGAGCACGGCAGGGCTGTGCGGGGCTGAACCCCCCCCTTAATATGTGGGCAGGGAGGAAGAGAAGTCACAGAAGAAGACACAGAGCCTGCAGCAAGGCTGGGGCTTGGGAAGGCTCCACTGACTCCTCGCTGCACCGGGATGGCTGCGTGACCGCCTGATCGCCTTGTCCAGGCTGAGCGATTTTGCAGCCAAAGACCTGGAGTGTGCCTTCATTTTCCAACTTAAGTGCTTTTTTGGCTTCTCACATGAAAAAGGTTTTGAAGCAGTAAGGTGCTGGCTCCTAACACGTGAGCAAATTGGCTGTGGCTGCATTGAGGAGGAGGACTGATTGCATGCGTGTCTGTCTTCTTGAATTTCTTGGGAGTTGCATGGATGTTCTCATAGGTTCATTCTCATTTAAAATGAAGGCTGTTTGATTTAGTGAGCACCATCTGATGGGAAATACTATTGTCCTTAGGGTAGCTCAGATTCTTGTTTGGTGAGAAACAGTCTTTTAATGCTTTATCTTTGAGTGCATCTCATTTAGAAGGTTACATTATCTTGCAACTTTGACCTAATACTTCTCAAATTAAATTTCTCCAAACAGCATTCAAAATCTTAAATTGAGACTTATTTCTCTTACAATCTGCAAAGCTCCTTTCTTGCAAGTACCTAGATCTACCAGAGTTCTGTGACTTTAATCCCCATGTGATGCTTTGCAAATGCAGAAGCCAGCATTCAATTTACACATTTAATATGGATTATGTAAACAATATATTAAAGGAAAGCAATGAAATATTCTCTTAGGTTAAGGTGTTTAAAAGCACCTAACAGAATAAGATGCTGAGCTTCAAGTTTAGCCCTTGAAATCAGTCTTTCCCACTTCTATATAATATTAAGTTCCTTTAATAGCTATTGCACTGGTTGCATTTAAGATGCACATCTGTTTGTATGTATGCACAAGGAACATATTTGTGTCCAAATTCTTTCTTGGGGGTGTTTAAAATGATTTTCTACTGAATTGAGTAAGGTCATTTGGCAGAGCCATACAGGTCATCAATAATTAAAACAAGCAGGCAAAGCTGAGTCTCATGGTGCTTGCAAACACCCTATTAGACTGTATAGTTTGGCAGAGCAGGGGCAGTTCTTAGATTTTCTCAGCAAATAGCAAATGTGCATTTTACTTTTGAGGGGGAGAGGGAGACTTGCTTTTATTGAAAACATCTGTGCTGTGCTTGCATTCCGGCACTAGGTGCATCCATATGTACAGTGCAGGACGTCTGGTCCCACAGTTCACCCCCATCCAAGCCAGGGACCGCTGCACTTAGACAAACATGCCTGGCATAGATGGTTCATTTCCACCATGTGCTCGCAGCAGCACAAGAGGTAGGATTTATGTCAGTGTCTAAAAGTTAGGCAGTAGTTAAGACCAGATTTTTTTGCACTTAACTCTAGCTGTTGAAGAACTGGCTCTCAGGTATGAGCTTGTCATCTCTATTAAAAAAGAGTCAGCAGGAAAAGGTCATCTCTTCTAGAGGATTTTTCCAGACTTGGTATCTAAGAGGATGGGATGAAGATGGGATGTTAGCCCTCAGAGGAACCTCTCTGTCATGAGGAGGAGACTGCTGAAGAGGTTCATATGACCATCGTGGGCATGGCATCTTGCTTTAAGAGAGGCAGAGCTGGGTGAGCTGGATCTGGGCCAGCGTGACTGGGAAAACCCAGGTGACGAGGGAGTGAATGTGCACCGCTACGGAGGCTTCCCATTCCCACTACAGGGTCTAGGCAAATTGCTAGACATACTCAGGTGGCCCCTGCTTACTGGCAGTCCTGGGGTTTAGTGCAGATGACCACAATTTGCATCTCTCATTCGGAGTCTTGAGAGACCTTAATTTAGGGTACGTTCAAGGCAGTACCTTTAGAAGGTTTTGTAAAACCCAATGCTTTGCATGGTTTAGCAAGCCTGGTTGCTTTTTGGTGTCCCTTAGTACAACTGCACAGATGCTCTGATGAAGGTAGGGGAGTTAAACTCAGAGCAGTAAATCTCAGCTTGCATTTACCCTGGTGGTTGCGCTATTTTAAACCAGACAAAGGGTTTGTGTTCTCAGAAGTTATCTGTTTCCTCTAGCTGTATCATTTGGCCTAACAGAGTATGTTGCGCAAATATTACCGATACTTCACATGAGGCTGAGGATGGCAACCATGAGTACAGTAACCCCCTTCCACCTGAGTTCCCTGAGGAGTTTGATAAGTGTCCATCATCCCAAGCACGGGGCAAGGCTGCCTGTTGAGTGATGAGGGCTTAAGCGTTGGATTCAGAGTTGGATGGGACCTAGCAGGTCACAGCTCTGAGACCACATGCTGCCTTGAGGATGGGCAGAGGAGAAGGCACCAGAGCCACGCACAGCCAAAGGGGCCGGCTGAGCAGCTCGCATCTGGATGGCCACCTCTCCCTCCCTCTCACCTGTCCCCAGGCCACACGTGCAGCTCTCTGGGGGCAGGCAGACTGGGAACCCGTCCAAAACCAGGACAGGCGTGTGTGCTGCTCCCTCTCCTCCAGTGGTACGTACGCTTCTGACACCTGGCTCCCGCTCAAGTGTCTTTGCTTTACAAGATGAGAGAGCTCTGCAGTTTTGACAAGAGAAACTTGCTGAAATGCCTGAACACCGCTGGTCTGCTTATTTAAATAGTTGTTCAAACCAGCTCGTCTTTCCGGTTCATTTTTGCATGAGGGGTTTTGGAGGTGGGAGAAATAAGTCATTTCTAATAAAACATCGTGCTGTGTTGTAGCCACGTGGGAGCATTTAGCCAACACCCCCTGTCCCAACAGCAGCACTTCGTATCGCATTTCCCCCTCGCCATGCTGCACTTCTTCATGCCTGTTTCACAGTTAAGCGAGTATGTGGACACATGCCTGAGTTACAGCTCCTTTCCGTGCCCGTTTGCCTTCCACCCCAGTGGTGCCCCAGGCCCTGGCTGTGGGTACCTGTGGCAGTGCTCATGGGTGAGATGTCCCTCCGGTCCTCCAGGATGTGCCCCACTGAAGACAGGGGAGTGCTGGCACCCTGGAGCCCCCTCCACTGGCTTGCACGACCCTGTCCTCGGTCAGTGCAGTGCGGTCCCTGCACCCTGCAGATGTCACCCTCGGGGACAGGTGTGCGAGCTGCAGTCATCAAGGGTTTGTGGAGTTGTTCAAGGTAGCAGGGGGAGAAGTCAGTTGTGTATGTTGCCATGTCTGTGTATGTCCTATACCCAGCCCATACAAAGACTTTCAAGACTTTTAATCTCCAAAGCTCTTAATCTGGCATGTTCACATGTGCTCTATTTCCTGAGAGAGAAAATAAATAGGGATGGGTGGGGGAAAACAGCTGCCTGCGTCATCCGCTTCCTCAGTGCTGTATATTCAAAGGCTAGTTGGTACAATGTATTGTACAGAAATGGCAGGGAATTGGGATTATTCAAGGGATAATTTACAACTGGTGTGTGTAAAGGTCGTGCCTGTAAAGAGTTGTGTTGACCCTCTCCCAAAAGCTAAGTGCAATTACCACTGAAGCTTGCCCCTAGCAGCCTCCACTTGTGATCTGTCCTGGTCACCTCTGCTCCTTCTGCCTTTTTTTGACGAAGCCCCACTTGCCCTCCCTGAACCGCTCAGTACCTGCAGCTACGGGCTGCAGCCCGCTGCTGCCCCGCGGTGCCACCAGGTCCTGAGCGACGGGCAGCACCGCTGGCAGCGTGCCTCCGGCAGAGGTGTTCAGGCATCGCCCCAGCTCTTCTGCGCCAATTATCGCTGCCAGCTGCCCGCCCGCAGCCTGCCCGGGGAAGAGAAATGGCAGTGCTCAGTGTGACTGTGACAGCTGACTCAGCGTGACACGGAAATACGGAAGAGTTTGGGGATGTGACAGGGTGCACAGGTAAGAGGAACTCAACACAACAGCACTTCTTTGGCTAGGAAAAGTGCCTGCGCTCAGCAGTGCAGGGGCTCAGAGGAGCAGAGCCAGTTCTGCCAGCACCGCACTGAGCAGTCGGTATCTTGTGGTTTCTGTGCAGCGCTGGAAAAAAAAAGACCTGCCAGAATTGCTGGTAGAGCAAACTGCAGCATGGACACCAAATGCTCTCCCACGCATCTATTTTAGCCTTCCAGTGCTCACAGCATCCTGTTTTAAGCTGTTATTTCTGGAATTGTGTATCTGAGCTCATTAGTTACAGCATCACCACACAGCCAACTGATTAGAAACAAACAAATTACCACAACACTTCAAATTAAATTTTCAGCACATGTACATTTGAAAAGTACAAGTGTTCACACCAGGAAGTGCATTGAAATGCAGAAAAAACAAGATCTAGGTAATGTTTCCTAGCATTTGCCAAGCTTTTTTTTTTTTTTTTTTAATTTATGCAGGCAGATAACTCCCTATCCACTCCATCTCAGTATTTTCCTGTATGTTGAGGTATATCGCCTGGAGAAGTGTTGTACCTAAGCCGGTTTCTTCTGCTCAGTTAAAACTGTAGCAGTTTAATATAAATGGGAACAATTAAGAGGCAAGCCCACAGACTTCCCTCAGATGTTAGCAAACAATTTGGCTGTTAATTTCTACCTGTTTGTGGATGCTTGAATTTAAATGAGTTGCAATTAAACACAATTAGCTTTGTGCACAGTTCAGGGAGGCAAGAGAAGAGCTGTGGAGGTTGCTGGAAGTCTCTGGCACAGGTTTGCTTTCCTGGAGCCCTTGCAGGCGTGTTGACCAGGAGGGGATGGCACAGCAAGGGGATCTCTAGAGGCCACCAACTTCTGCAGCAAAGTGGAAGGCATCCTTGGCTCCATGGCTTATGGTTAGGACTTTTTGTTGAAGGTGCCCACCTCTACGAGCAAAAGCATCCTCCCAGACGAGAGCAGCAAAGCAAAGGAAGGTGTCAGCTTCTTCTTGAAGGCAGACTGGCTGCCCTGGGTCACACACGCCATTGCAGCAGCTCTCCAAAATCTAGTGTTTCAACCAGAAAATTGTCTCTTTCTATTCTGGGGGACATCTGGGTGTGACATGAGATATGAGGGTCCAGGTACAGAGTTCCCTGAAGTTTTGGGACCTGATCCAACCCTGGGTGCGTTTAGTCAGGTGCCTTTGTGGCTGGTTTGTCTCTCATCATAACTCCGGGGAACGTGCTGTACAGACATTCATCAGCTGCACAGTGGTGTGCTGTCAGTCACTGTGATTTATTTGGATTTTCAGTGCTGAACTGATTAAATTGCACATTCAACGAAAGCGAGAGTTTCACTCGTAGCCCTGACTAGAATTATTGCATCTGTCCAAAGAAACTAGCAAAGGTTAACAGTGTCTGTTTACATTCCTCATAAAGAAAATCTTGTTAAACTCTGTCTCACATATTTTACAGCCGTGGTAAGAGCCCCCGAAGAATACATTGTCAGGAGGAATGGTTTTAATCTTTTTTATCTAATTTTATGCAGCAGGAGTGTATTCTGTTTAATTGGGGAGTTAGCGGGAATTCTGTGTTGTGACACAAAGAGATCCCTTGTACAAACACAGGGAGATTTTGTGGGATGATTTTTCGCTCGCTCTCACAGAAAGTTGTGTTGCTGAAAAGGTCAGCGATCGTGGGACACGCAGTGTTACAGATCAGGTTTGCCAAATGACTGCAGCTTTGTACACTGGAATGCAAGATCATTTGTCTTTTTCAAATTAACTTCTGTGCCTTGCTTTGGCCCTGCCTGTTTTTCCTATCCACCCCTCTTTTCAAAGAACTATGCAAAAGCTAATTTTAATCTGTGATGCTAATCGTGCATTGATCAATTCCCATCTGCTCTTCTCTGAAGTCAAGTTTCTGCAGGTCTCGGGTTGATCTGCATGATGTAGCTGTTCTCATCCCTGTGGCCGTGACTGTCCATGTCAGCTACCTCCATTTAGGCTTTCATCTGCTAAACCTTTCCTATTTTGTCCACACAGTAATCCAGCTGTTTCCTTTTTGTTCTCCATATGTTTTGTTGGAAATGAGCATAAACGAGGCATTTAGAAAGTCATTCCAACCGGTACATGAAGTTTCCTTGTACAGCATTACGTGCCTGTTTGGTGTTCAGACTGAAAACACCCCCGTGCTGCTCCCGTCGAGGCGTTTGGCTGTCAGCCCCACAGGACACCCCCAGGACCCAGCTGGCCTGGTTTGCTTCACAAACACTCTGCAACTCAGATCCTTTTGCAGAAACGATCCCCTGTAATGGTGCTGTTCAGCGCAGGCTGCCAGCGGTGCCCGATGCTGCCCACCCTGACCCGTAGACTCAAAGTACTGGTTCCCACATCCCAGCATCCCAACTGATACGGGAAAGAAAAGCGGTTAAAGTCTGTATTGTAAGGGGCATCCTTTTACACCGTCCCCAAGCTCCGCTCTCTTTGGCATGTGTTTATGTAGCTTCACTCACTTTAAAGAGTCCTGGTAGCTCTTGTGGAGGAACACGCAAACCAGCGTAGATCCCTTCCTCCATCGCAGATACACAATTATATCTGCGTGGACCATCGCAGCTGTTACAGGGCCCAGAAGATTACACAGCAGGTCGGGCAATTCAAGACCATTCCTAATAGCTGAGTCTACACAGGGAAGCTTGCTCGTCAGAGCAGACCTGTCCAAGTGGAAATTGTAAGACAATAAGACAATTGTAAGACAGTAAGTAAACCTTATCCTTGCAGAAGCTGATTTTTCACTGCCTCTTATGATCTGGGATGTGGTTTTGTGCTTCACCAGGAGAAGCCATCTCTATCAGCAAGTCAGCAGCCCTGATACAATGCTAGAGCTTTTCTTACCAAGCGGCCAAGCGAAGAGTTAAAATCGCAGAGCCAGTTTCTGCAGCAGCCTGCTCCTGCTGTTTCCTTGCTGTCTCACATCGAAGCATTGATCTGAACTAACCAGTTTAGTATGGGCGGAGGATCTGGCTCAGAGCACATGGGGCTATAGATAGCTGCTCAGCTTCTGCAGCACTGACAGTGACAAATGGTCCTGGGGAGAGGAGGATGTTTAGTCATCTCCCGAGGATGCCTTGATGGACATGAGTAACTACCAAGTCTCAAGACCTCTCTCCATGTTGCATCATGCTAAAGATACTTCAGATCTTTTACGTGTTGTAATGTACTGATCATTTTGGGTTGCATTTTCTTTGCAAGAATGTATTCTGCGAGGGCGCCTTTCTTTGTGCGCAGAGGAGCAGGCACAGATTGTGTGTCCCCAGAACTCGCAGATTTGGTCCACTACAGTGCTCCCCTGTTGCATTTTCTCCTCCAGGTCCAGTGGTTGACAGCGTCCTGCCTGCGGCACCTCTGGTACCACGAGGGCTCGGTCAGGCACGTGGCACTACGGTCCCACCCTGGTTAGGTGTTTGACCTCAGCGAGGAGACGATGGGCTCCTCACAAGGCCTCAGCAGAGGTCTTCTCCCAGGGAGAGAGGCCACCTGAAAGTCCTGACGCTGTGGTATCGCAAGAGGTTTTCTCTCCGCACTTTGAGAGTAGGATGACCGTGCAGCCCAGACCCAGAAGAACCACCCCAGATTTCGTGGGTGCCCGTGCTAGGCCACTTCTTTCCCTGACCGGCCACAAAGAGGCAATGCAGAAATCAAGTGCTGCAAGCTCGTTTCACACAGGGAGAGCAGGAGGCTGTCATGACCAGCTTGGGCTGCAAAGTGTCCCATGTGTATGCATCTAGGCCATGGTGCTAAATCACTCCAAGGAGTCCGGACTTTACTGAAGAGAGTGTTTCCCAAGGCTGTAGTTGATTTTTCACAAGCAAGTTTGTGTGCTGGCCAAGATTGCTGACAGCTCAATATTCAGCTAGAGAATATTATTTTCTGTCATTTTGATTTATGTTCTTCTCTGCAACCAGAGTCCCGTGTAAAAAAAAACAAAAAAACAAAACAAAAAAACAAAAAAACAGAAGGAGTTTATCTTCAAGTTAGTTCAATTTAAGTTTATTCATCAACTGAACTAGCAAATTAAACATATTTTTAGATTTTTTTATATCTGGAATATGAAAGAGAAAAGTATCCAAAAATAACTTTCGCCATCAGTTTTGTGACCTGCTGCTGTGATGTCTGTCATAATGCAGCTTTACATAAATGCAAAAAAAGTCATCCTCACTGAAAGGGAACCGAGCTGAAGCTGCGAGAGCAAGCTCTGCTCTGGGCTAAAGTTGGTGGTCCTGCCCAGCGAGGCTCTTCCAGGATACGCGCTGAAGCAACACGCGAGCCATCAGTGCCAGAGCACAGTGCTCCGCTTAAGGGTATCCAGCCTCCTGATAACGGGGGCTCTGTCCTGGGAGAACGCCCGATGCCCCGGGGAGGAGGTCGGCGTGGAGCCACGGTCCCCGCTCCCGCGGGACGGCGGATGGGGAGCGGCGCTGCCTGCCCGCTCGAGCCGGGCTCGTCCTCCAGCCTCTCGGTACCCGCGTCCTGGTCCCGGTGGTTTCGTGGCACAGCCCTCTCCTGCCTCATTTCTAACAACAAGCCCTGGGTTTCTGCCTTGTTTGGCTGCATGCGTCTTGGCATCAGTGTTTGGGGATTATTGCTTTCAGTTTCCTTTTGACAGATGCTTAAAAGAGCGGGGAAAAAAGCCAACGTTGCTTGGCTATTTGTTTGCAGTTGTGTGAGTTACAAAGCGTTCTGCAAGACAAAGGCAGTGGCCACATGAAACAGTTCTTGGAGTAGTACTGACAGGAAGAAAAGCTCCTCGGCTCAGCCTTAGGAGAAGGCAGGAGAGCAGGGAAGTTTGTTTTATTTCAGGGCTCTGCCTTCCTATGGAGCCCAGACCATTTTATTTATTGCATTTCCCCCCACTTAGCAGAGACGAGCGTGTGTAATCTAAGACATATGATATGCCTCGAAAGTATAACTCCCAAATGTGCTGTGGGTTGAAATGAAATAAACTTGCTGTCCCCGGGGTAGCAAGAGCTGGTGTGGGGACAGCGCGGTGTCACAGGGCTGGTCCTCGCCGCAGCGGGGTCCTTGTTCGAGCCAGGCCACGCAGGTGACACCTGCCAAACCACTGGGCTCTGTTTGCATCCCGTTTGCTTTAATGGGAAACATCTGCTGCACGAGGGCTGCAGGTTCCTCTCGTTTTCTTCTGGGCGATGCTGGTAGCATATTATTAAAAATACTGAAACTTGCATTGTGTGAGAGGCCGTCTGTCTGTCTGCAGCATGGGGAGCAGAAGGGTATTTCAGGGTTCCCATCTGTAACCCTGTAGGGTTTCGGACTGTAAAGCGGAAGAGAGATGATCGCTCTGGGTCGAATGATAGGAGCACAGCAGGTACAAACGAAGCCCAAGTCCAGAGCTGGCTGCAGGGTGTCCGTGCTTTCCCTGTCGGCACTGAGGATCCTGCTGGGCTGGAGGCGTTACCTGGGAACTGAACGCCAGCCCTCCGGGGTGGACTGCAGCGTGCGTACACACCAGGAAGGCCTGTGAATTGCCTGACCTTATTAATCTGCAGTGTACTTGTAAGAAGTATTTTATTATCTGAGCCTTACTTGCTAGTCCGCTCTGTTCCAGTGTATATATGTGCGTACCCACCCCTTCCACACACACGGGTATAGAGGGCATTTCCGTGGTCACCAGCATTTAGAAGCTGAGTTACAGGTGGATTTCTGTGTTGTTAGCACAGATACCAACCGCAAAATCCTTTTAACAGATCAAAGAGTGCAGTGTAATTGAAGATTTCTTGTAGAAGCTTTCCTTTCAAGCAGTTCTTAACATTTTCTTTTAATGTATAAACTAGGAAAGAAACATTTTTCAGGGTGCAAAATGGAAAGAAGTTTTGTTCATTACTTTTTTTGGATCTCCACTCAAATTAAGGATTATGGCCAAGAAATGAGTATTTTACCATACCCATATTTCCGTATTCATAAAAGGCTCTTGGTTAAATCAGGGAGTGAGCAATAACTGGTGCATAAATGTTGGGTATGTACTGGATTTTTAAAGTTTTTCTCCATTGTCTTTTATAACTTGCTTTACCTTCAGCAATCTAAATTCTTTGGTTGAGGAAAACCTAAAAATCATAATAATTACTGTTCATATTGCACCCTAGACTTGTAACAAGATGGAACTTGGAGAATTAAATAAAGACCCGGGGAATAACCCTCCACCATTTAAATAAAATGCTTTTATGGCAGCCAGCACCAAAGTCTGCTTCACAGAGCCATCCTCTCTGTGTCGGACGCCACTTTGTAGGTGACACAAAGAAACCTGGACAGCAGTGTCTTCTGTTTTTCCTAGTTGCATACTGTAACTTTCCAGCAAGCAGGATCTGGAGCAGCGTGGGCTCCCAAGAGAGGCTCTGCCTTTGTGAGGAGCTCGTGGAGTCGGGAATGAAGAGCACAGCTGAAAAATGAACAGAAAGGAAACAGCCCTGGGGTGCTTTATGAAGAAATAACTTGGTGCTTGTACAGACAAGTGCTCAACAAATTCTGCAAATCATAAAAAATAATAATAATCATCTCTCTGCCTCCCATGCATCCAATGGGAAATGCATCTTCCCTGCTGAGAAAATGGCCTTTGCTAAATAAAGTTTTGCCCTTTACAGGAACCAAGAGAGAGAGGAACTGGACATGAGGGCTCTCATCTCTTTCCCAGAGGAAAGCTATTAAGCATATAAAATACATATGTTTTCTGCTCAGCAGCTGTTGGGTTTCTCAGCCCACGAGCTGTAAGAGGGCCGTGAGGTTTGGAAAATCTCTCCCAGCCAGTACTGCTGCTGGATCAGTTAAATGGGATTGTGCATCTGCGCCTCTGTACTCCAGTATCTTAACTCACTGGCAAATGCGGCTGCGTTGGGCTGGTGACTTGCATTGGAGTGCGAGTCTGACCCTTTTCACGCTCACATAGGAAACCACCACCACTAGATTGACAGAAAGATGGTGGTCCTGCAAAATTCAACCCCAGCAGAGCCTTCCCCTTCATTAAAGCTGTGTACAGACCTTTCATGTTTCTACGTCAGAAATGAATTCTTTTGCTTACCTATTTCTAGAGAAAAAGTGTGGGACAATAACAATTTGCACAATTTTGTAGGATCCTAGGCTTGCAGTGAAGTGTCCTCCCGGAGATCCCTGCCTGATACTGCTCCTACCTGAGTGAAAATGTGCCGTGTAAAAATGCAGTGCATGCATTTCGATTAGTTGATGATGGAGAGCATCATCTTTACAAGGCTTTGCAGAGTTTTGCCCAGCAACACAGCCCAGTACAAGTACATGGGATCTACCATAGCACACAGGGGAGATCAGAGTATGGGGGGAAGTAGGGAGAGGAGAGGGGAAAAGGGAGGAAAAACAGAAAAGAGAGGACTCTGAGACCCAAGCTCAGCCAAGGTTGCTCCATTTGGGGCCACCTCTGAGCTGTCCTGGGCTCTGCAAGCAGAAGCAGAAGGACCGCTGGTGACGTGGGACCTGGTTGGGAGTCTGCCCTCTCTTAGTTGTCCCTTCTGTCTCCTTCACAGGCCTTGTGATGAAAACCACCCCCAGGTGAAGCCTGACGCGTATGTGAACAACCTCGCCGAAGCAGTTGACATTATCCTCAACCAGCTGTAGAGACGGCGGTGTTGCAGAAGAGGTAAAGGAACACGGACGAGGCCTCGCACATAGCACGTCCACCAGCTGCTCCATCCTCTCAGTCTCCGATCTCCATCTCCCACGGGTGGAGAACACCTGTGTTTCTAAATGTTTCACATAAAGGTACTAAAACAAGATACGAACCTCAGCAAAGGGAACACCAAATCTTCTGTCCTCTGTGCACTTTTTGAAATTTCTTCCCCTTGGTGCCTTACAAGTGCCAGTACAGACAAAATGAGCTGTCCCAGAAGCACCATGTGCCACCAGGCTCTTCCTCAGCTCTAGGTGAGCACCGTAGAAGGGTCTGTGGGGAGTGAAGTGCCCTGGCAGACCCTCACACTACTCCTTAGCCTGGAAAACCTCCTTGCTTTCCATCTGATTCTGCCTAACTCTAGCTAGCGGGGTGAAGCTTTGGGCTCCTTGAGGAGCAGGGATGGCTTCGGCAACCTGGACCCCTTTGCTTTGCTGTGTAACTCGCCAGTGCTGTGCCTTTTGGGGTGCCTGAGGTGGGATGAGGATGTCCGCAAGGGGTGATGGAGACCAGCGCCGCTCTGGGGGGGTCAGGCTGGGTCCCAGCACACTCCCACAGTGGGGCGGGCATCACAAAAACCCTGCTGTGGGAGACGCCCGGGCACATTCGGCAAGCCGGTAGTTGTGTTTCTGTCCCGATTAGCCACTGTCTGGCACGGCCCTGGGTTAAAGCACAGGAATTCAGTAATGCTGTGAGAAATCATGGAATAACTATGTCATCGTGTCAGTAATAAACACAGTCCTGTGAATCTAGCCTTAGTGTTATTGTGTTCAGCTGGTTCGGCACCAGCAGGGGTTTTTATGGATTTGAAATTCTTTTCCCTAGGAATAGGCTGGCATGCAGCACCTCCCCAGCAGGGACATGGGGCCGACGGCTTTTCCTTTCCTTCACAGGGGAGTCTGGCAGGTAGACGCGGCTGTCTTGGGGGGAAGCGGCTTTCCTACCTTCTCCCGTTAAAATCTGGGGCGTGCAGCCAGGGGCTGCCCCATGCCCGGGCACTGTCAGCACCGACCCTCACGCAGCTCCGGCCGGATCCTGCACCAGGAGCGCCTGCACCCCCAGCTCGGCCACGTCCTGCTGCCGGGGAGCGCTCAGCAGGCGCGAGGTGATGCTCCACTGAGCAGCGACTGGCAGATGCCACGGGGTTTTAGGTTCTCCCTCGCCCATGGGTTTCGCAGCGCGCATTGCAGCCTGCATGCTAACACCTGGACACGCTGCACCTGGCCAGAGCTTAGCAGGAGCAGGGGCTCAAAACACGGAGAAGAATTAGAGATTTGGGGATGGCTTCCTCACATCCTGTGCACCAGTGGGTGCGCACCTTCACTGGCTCTTGTCAGCCTTTGCAAGGGTCACCCTTTTAGAGGCAAAAGTCACCTTTCAGCCAGCTGGGTCGGCAGCTCTGCACCCCCTTGTTTTTTAGGCAAGACTGTGCTGTAGAGTGGAGTGGAATGAGACCATTTGAATTTTAACCTGCTTCAGGCCTCCTGTGGGACCACGGAAAGGTTACTTAAACACGTGTAATTGTGTGCGTGTGTGCATACACACACGTATGCTTGGGCAGCATCTCTGGCTGCTGGCTGCATTCAGCTACTGCTGTCTGAGTTTGGAGTTGGAGCTGAATGGTAATTCCGGCTGTTTCCAGCAGTCTGAACAGCTTAAGATGACCGCAGTCACTGAAGGACACCAAAATGTCGCTCCGTGTTTCTGGAGAAGCCGGCGAGTCGCAGGCGCACTGGAAACGCTCGTTTGCCAGAGCTACCAGCGGGCTGCTGAGCCGCACCGCACCCCTTGGGGACAGAAGGGGAAAGTGGGCTAGGAATTAAATTATAATAAAGTAAACTACATCTGGGAAAATGACCTTAGTGCAGTCTTTCGTTCTGTTTTTGTATCTTTTATCCTCCAGGTAGCAGTTCAGCCAAAGTCTACAGCACCGTGTGCATCCACGCACACATGAAGGATGCCATAAACCCTGGTCCAACATTAGGGCTGCGACAGGTCACCGAGAATTTCTTTTTTATCCTGTAATTCTTCCTTTTTGTTCTGTTATACTAAGCCTATCACTTCAATCAGATTAAAGTTAGGCAGATAAACATCCTGCCATCTGTCATGAAACTTTTTACGTTGTTTGCTCACTTAAGGAAACTCAGCCGTTCTCCTTTCTGGTTTACAAAATAAGTTAGTGCTCAGGAAGGCGAAGACTCGAGTGCAGGCTGTAGGTGGATATTGCTCTGTTTCCCCAGGAAATTCCCCGTGCACCTTTTCCCTGCTGTGGGCTCCTTGCCTTGCCCAGCTTTATATTTTATTTTAAGGGATGGGACATTTCTCTGACCTTAAACACAAAGCACAAGATGCTGCTTGGCACTTTAACTTGGAGCGGCATTTCACCATTACCCCTTTCGGCCGCGCTGCAGCTGAATAACAACCGGCAGCTGCCCGGAGCCGGGGCAATGTTCTCCCCCAGACCCCGCCACGGGGGACGCGCCGCGGCCGCCTGTGCACCAGCATCGTAAAATGCCCCTTCCCTGGCACGGCACAGGGCGGGGGCACCCTTACGGTTCCCAGCACGGACACCCCGAGAGCCCCCCAGCCCGCAGCGCCCAGCTGCGGGAGCACAGAGAGGCGAGACGCTGGCCGGCCTGGCCGGGGGTTATTGAACCAGGAAGCTTTATTTACACAGTAAAAGTAACAAGCAATTTCCTGAGACTGAGCTGCTCTAGTGCAATCAAGTCATGGAGAGGGTACAGATCAGCAGTCTTCTCGCCCGCCCGGGGAGAGGGCAGCCTGCAACGGCGGGGGCACCTTCGGCAGCCCCTCCCCGGGTGCACGCACATACCTCTGCGCTTGTGCAATTAACAGAGAGACTTTGCTACTACAGGTCATAGCTTCAGAAGGCTTTTTTTTTTTTTTTTTTTGGCCATCCTCTTCGTTTGATTTCTTAAACATCAAAAACATAAACTCTGTAAAGCACTGCTACAATCCTATAATATCCTACGTAAGTCTGTTATCCTGTTCAGCCAGGAGCTTTTAAACAATGCACTTGAAACACAACTTTATTGGCCAAATAGGCTATGCTATAACATGAAAAATTACAATCTATTTTACAAACACTTATTTTTGTCTTTTTTTTTTTTAAGATGTAATCTTTCATAGAACAGGCTCGAAGAGCTGCATCTGCAAACACACAGCAAACTCCCTGTGCATGTGTTACCGGTGCTAAGAATTTTCCTATTAAAATACATTTTTTTTAGGAATCGCACTGATGAAATCTTATTGCTGATGCTATAGCTTGTTGTCATCCTGACATGTCTGCTGTCCAGACTGGGTCGTGCCTTTAACGAGTCACCAAGTATCTTCATGATAACAAGCCTGTGAGCTACCTAGCGAAGAATAACATCAGTTGTCTGCATATTATTTTAAAATCACATTCTGGCAGACGGCAGGGATTTGCCGCAGGGGTTACCAAAGCATCTGTGTGATAGGTGAAGTCCTTTAAAAACCAGAAGCAGAACCCCCGGGGGGGACGCCCTGCTTTTCAGCTGGTGTCGCTGCGGGTGCAAGGAACGTATCTCGCTGAACTTCCACGGCGTGCTGAGGAGCAACGCAACTTCTAACTACAATCAACAGGATGTCCCCTGAATCTGAGGCACATACTATATTATATTTAATATTTTTAATTATTTTATTTATATATATATTTATATATATATAAATCCACAAATGTTTTACCTCTACAGAGAGAGAAAAAAAAATTTTAAAGTAAGGCTTTCTTAAACTGAAAACAAGTACATGAAATCATACAAAACCAACAACGAAACACCCAACAGAACACCACTGTGGCCTAAAAACCGTAGCTAACTGTAGTCTGTGTCTAAGCTAACGTGCCCAGTATAAGGCCATTACTCATTGGAGAAGCGTCTTTAGTAAGGCAAACAGGTTGTGCTGTATGTAAACTGTATGCTACGTCTATGTCGAGTACAGCTGGGTAGTGGTCCATGTGGGCACCTTCCTACTGCATGGGGTTTAGCATGTCATAGGTAGCAGCCCTTGGAGAGAGAAGAGAAGCCCTTACGAGTTACAGTCCCGGTTATGCATAGGCAAGAGCGCGCCTCGAGCTCCGCGGGAGCCAGGGGCAGCGCCGGATCGCCGCAGCCGGCGCTGAGCCAGCGCGGTGCTGGAAGCGACGGCCAGCCGCGGGTTTGGGTGCGTTTGCCGTTATTCGGTCGGTCGGGACCCGCAGCTGAGGAGGTGCCCGTGGCCATCCGGAGCTTTGCACCCCGAGACCGGGGACGTGTCAGTCGTGGGGGGGTTGGGACATCAGGAAGACTCAAAGCCAAAACCATGCTGCGCTTACAGCGCTCCTGGGGACACGGGCTGGTAAACGCCACGTGCCACCGGCCCAAAATGTCCGGCACTTCCACAATGGGCGGGCTAAAAATCGAGCCAGGATGTGTTTTCTTAACGCATCAACGCTTTCAACGAGCTGGAGGGTTCCCCGAAACGAAAAGGCCCCACATATGTGCGGGCTCGCCCTGCCTGCCCGGGCCCGGTCTGCAGGGAGCCGAGATGACCGCTGCCCCAAGCCAAACCTCCGCCGTGCCATCGGACCGGGCAGGTATAAAGCTATAGAACTGATGGCTTCCACCGTGATGGGGGATGCCCACGCACCCCAGACCACCGTGGAAAAAAGTGCAGTAACATAAACAGCAATGATTAATAAAACCTGTACCGGTGTCTTTCAGCCTCTTCCGATTTACAGACTCCTAAGGGTTTTCCAGTAGGGGTGCTGAACCCCTTTAAAAATGTCACCTGCTGAAATTGGTGCTGGGATCCAGCCATTTCCTTTCTTGCTTTTGCAGAGCTCGGGAAATAACCCGTGAGCCCCAAGGAACCTGCAGAAGATGCTGGAAGCCGCTCATACAGCTTTCCTGTAGATTTAAACACAAAAATAAAAAAGGGGGAGGAAAAAAAAAAAGTGTCCTTCTAAACGTGTTAGCAAGGGGACAGCTTATTTTACCAGGGAGAGTGTATATCGTACAAACGTAATGGTCACCGCTTATCTGTGCTTAAAAAAGGCACAGGAAGAGGAAAAGCTTTCAGTGCTGCTACCTGAATTTTCAGCATTTTGACAGCTTACTTTTGTCAAGTAATCCTATGGCGTTGGACACGGACCCACTTCACAGTCAGAGCAAAAGGAGCGTGCGGCAGCCAGGCCATGCTTAGCGAAGGGGGCAAAGCCACTGCTGGATGGGAGCATCCATCCCCTGGAGCGGGAACCCAGCGAGGGCCGCGCCGTGCCTGCCCGGGGCTCTCTCCCGCTGGGTGTGGGAGAGGGATGGAAAGGAAAAAATACGGCAGAAAGGCATCTGAGCAGCCCGGGGCAGCGCCCGCCACGCGCTGCTGGGGATGCTGCCCCGTGCTGGGGCGGTGTGGGCAAGGCATCCCTTTAACTCCTCATCAGGAAACGGAAAATTAAAAACAAAAAAAAAATCCAGCTCTTACCATTATTAAATCTCAGCAACGTACTTGTGATTTCCATCTGATGGCACTGCCAGAGACCGGAGTTGGTACTGGTTGGTGGGGGGTATGGGGCCGTGCAGGATGGGGACGGCTTCGCTTCAGCACCCAGCACCTTCCCCAGCTTCCCCCAGCTCCTGCGAGGCTGGGGAGCCACAGCCGCCCCCACCACCAGCCCGGCACCGGCCAGTGCTTGGTTGGCAAATCTCAACTGATACTCTCTTTCTTCCCCCAGTTTCCCAGTCCTCCCCGGTGGTGGTTTTTCCTTTTGCTTTCCAAACAAGCGCACGTGTGAACTGGGAAGCCGTGGCTGGATCCATCAGCCTCAATCCTACGTTTGCAAACGTTGTTTTCTCACTGGCGGAGGCCAAAACAGATAGGTGTGAGTTTTTTGGAGATCTCTATACCTCTTGTCTCCAAAGTTTTCTTGTCTCCAGGCAGTTTTCCCAAACTAGCTGATATCTGGCTACAGTAGTTACAAAGAATTTCAAGATTTACACACACACACACAAAATTGCTCTAAATACCTGATGAAATTTTGGCAAAGCTGCTTTGTCCCCTACAGCTGGCAGGAGGAGGACGTTGATAGTACGGTACAAACCACGCGCTGACACCTGGGAGAACTTTACCGCTCTCTGCTCGCGAGCCCCAGACCCTGACGCGAGGGGCCCCGCGTCCTCAGTTGTTCTCTATCTGCTCGATGTCTATTTCTCCATCCAGCTGGAAGAGGCTCTCGGCGCCCGCCCCGCCGCCCCGC
>VXAA01003591.1:506101-555208 GCA_013399115.1 Anseranas semipalmata | reverse complement strand
CGGGCGGTGGTGGCTGGTGCGGCCCCCCCAGCCCGGCTGCCGCCAGCACCCCGCGCGCCTCCACGCCACGCGAGCACAGCCGTGCCGAGCTGTTCCGCCAAAATGAAATGGATCCTTCTGAAAACTCCATTTCTGAAACCAGTTAATGGAAACCCTAGCCCCTCCTCTAAGCAATCGGAGCTGTGTGCTGCTGAGCCCGTCGCTGGGATATGTCGTGACCATGCGCCCTTATGAAAGACATCGCAAGGTGGGCCCTCTGCCTCTCATCTCTGTAATGAGCGAGGCTTCATGGCCCGATGCCTTTCCCAGAAAGTTGATTCAGTTTGTGTGCTGTCACCTCTTCAAAATGGTTTCAAAGCTCGGAGGATGACGAAGAGCTCACAGCATTCAAAATCCCTCCCAGCAGAGCACACAGCCCCTCGGGGATGCACAAACACACTTACCTGACCGGGCGCCTTGCACTTTGTTTCTTACAGGAGCAAACTGGACTCTAAGCAGCGAGTGCCAGTGGAAGTAAAATCGCCACCGTGCCGATGCTGGCTGCGGGGCAGGGCGCGTGCTCCGAGCGGGCAGCAGCCAGACGTACCACAACAGCCCGGGGAGCATCTCAGCAGCTTGCGGATGCTCTCGCAAGAGACCAGGGTGCAAACCGAGCGTGCAGTGGTGCAGCATCAAGCGCTCGCTTCACAGAAATCTGGCCTGGCCACATCCTACCCAAAGTGCCTATTTCAGCTATTTCTGTGCATCCACCACTCTAACCTTAGGTGTTGCATCAGACCATACACCAGACAGCGTGCTCAGCCTGTGCCGAGGGCACCTGTGAGCACCGAGGACTCGTTCCCCCCAGAGGTGCGTCTGCTGCTGCGACCCGCAGGCTCAGCCCGTGCTCCGGCTGCCCCAGGGTTCGCCAGGGCTGGCTTCTGCACCACAGCGCGCGCGACGCCGTACGGGGCAGGCACTGGTGGGAGCCAGGCGCGGGCCCCTCGTGAGCCGCACCAGCAGAAGCGTGCGTGCTCCCCCCGCCTCCCGCCCTGACAACGCTGCTCACCGTTTATCTGCCGGCGTGCCAGCGTGGGGGTCTCAAATGTGCATCCAGTAAATGACACGGGGAAAGGAGCACCCTTGCTAGCTGAAGATGCTCACCTAATCCGTGGCCACCAGTCCAGGTGAGCCGACCTCCAAGGAAGGGCTTGGTACCAGCCAGAGCATCAGCCCCCGGCAGCACGAGGGCTGCCGCCCGGCTCTGCTGGCCACGCTTCGTTACCAAAGAGCCAGCCCGGCTCCAGGCATCCCGATGGATGTTCCCAGGGAAACGAGGCATATTGCTTGAGGTTTTGTTCCTTGTGTTCTTTTCAAATCCAGGTAAGCTGGGAGTAACACTACTGAAATAACTTACCCCAGGCTCTGAATGAAGCCAAACCATCCCTTTACGTCCCTCCCGAGGGATTTAGGTCAAAGTCCCTGCTACTTCGCACTCCAATTATTTCTTACAAAATCAAGGGTCCTTCCGCTGAATCCCGGTACCGACTGGCCGCACGCAGCAGGGCTGCGGGTGCCACACCACGCAAGCTCTGCGCTAAAACACCTCATTGCAAGAGATGGGGCAGGCGCTGCCCCCCGGCACTGGTGGCACTTGTGGCCCACGCCCCTCGGTGCACCCCAGGCACACCGCAGGTACCCGGTCAGCGGCTCCTCCTTTCTGTGTCTTTTAATACGAGTTGTGCCCTTCCATGTGGTCTGCCTTCTAGGAATGCACAACGGCTTCAAGCAGAGATCTGCACGCTGTGGTTAATGGACAACTTGTAATTACCACTGAGCTTGGAGGAGGCCTGAGGACACATGAGAAATATTTTTAAGTACTTAGGAAAAATTTGCAAGCATGTTTCCAAAAGTGATTTAGGCACTTAAAAGCCTAAGTCTCCTGAAAGTCAACAGTGCTCTCAGAAGTGCAAATCCCTTTCCCAAATACAACTCTGGCACTTCGAGAATGTTGTTTTTTCCCCACTCGCTGCTCCTGCTAATTGAGCTCATCTCCTCGCTCTGCCCTGTGCGCGGTACCCACGCGCAGGCGTGCCAGGGACGTGCCCAGCATGCGCGGCTGCGTCGTGGGAGGGAGGGCGATGCTCTGCAGCCCTTCCGAGAGGAGATGGGTCCACGGGGGCCGCGGATGGGGCTGGGGTGTTTTGGGGAAGGGTCCCCAAAGCTGGTGGTAATCAAGCCCTGCTCCCACCCGCCGCCTGCCCTCTGTGCTGGCTGCTGAGCAGACGCGGATCAGACGGCACCGCATGTTCTGAACTCATCGGGAGCTTTTGTTTATCGGGTGGATTTAGCTCAAGTGCTGACCTGGCAAAGCAGAGCAGCCAAGTCCTCTGTTTGTATCAGCCAAAGAGAGAAGTTTCACCCTCGGTGGTGCAAGCCCTCCATGCCTCAGCACCATGTGGAGCTTGTTCTCCATCCCGGGCAGCCCTGGGCCTCCTCCAAGCCTCTCCACAAAGCTAGCACCAGACCAGAAAGGGCAGGTAGGCACCTAAACTGCTAGTGATTCCACGGGACACGTGGGAACCCGGACACCCTCCTGGATCTGGCCTCCAGCCCTCACGACGCAGGTTGCTTTTGGGAGATGCTTGCTGCAGCCCTGACTTGAGCCAGTGAGCATCAGCAGGTACCTTCCACCCAAAATAGATGTCGCTCCCAACCACAGAAACCTGCTTCTGAACGCCTGAGCTGCGCAGTTGGTCTTCCTCTGACTCCCCAGAGCCGCAGCAATCCAGATGCCCAGGGAGTACGCACAGCCACCCCGCAGGGAGAGGAAGAAAATGAGATGTTGCTAAAGAAAGCACCTGAAAAATTGTCTAAAAACACAGATAAGAAATTTTTGACCACTTGAAATGAGCCGCAGAGCTGCCAGCCACCATCACCAGCCAACCACCAGAGCAAAGACCTCCTTGCATGGTGGTGGACAGGCTCAGACTACGTTGTCTCCCTCACAAAGGAGATGCTGATGCTCCACGATGCTCCACACCATGCAGGGACCAACAGCTAAAAGCTCCAGAAATGGCCAACAGCAAAAGCAGCCACGCTGACTGCTCAGCGGAGGGCCACGAAGGACAACTGCTCGGCCAGCAGTGGCCATACCTGCTCCTACAGTCACTTGCATTTTCTCCTCCAGGTTTTATTTGGGATTTTGGGGGGCAGAAGCTGCAGGAACTGACTCACCCTCCCCATCTATCCTTTTCCATAGGTTTTGGTGCAAGTTTCCATAGGTTTTTCCTTCCCTCCCACCGCTGTCTGTGTGCCCACCAGCCAGGGATGCAGGCTGAATGCTGGCAGCCCCAACGGCGAGAAAGCTGGAGAAATTCCTCAGTAACATTTCTTCGTAAAACTCTTCCCCTCATAAAATAACCGACTGTGAGTTTTTCCCTGAAACACGTCTCCCTCAAATAAGGAGACCCCGGTGCCTATGCTAGAATAAATATTAGCACGGCCGCGATCCCCGTGGTGAAACACTTGGAATGGCTTTTGCACAAACACTTTTTTTCCGCCCTGCCAGGTTATTGCCGCAATTTTCTCGGTGAAGGTGCAGCGCTACAAGCTGTCAGCGGTACCGGCCCTACCTACCGAGCTGTCATCACCTCCCATTAGCACACTGCGCTACAGTTTCTGCAGAGAGCTGGAAACAGCCCGCAGGGATTGGGGAGCGGAGGAGCGAGCCGCGGGGACCAGCGGCGGGACGAAGCCGTGGGGATCGCTCTGCCCTGCTCGGTTTTAAACCACGCTGCGAGGCAAACGCCTGCTGTTTATCAGCCTGTAAGGTGCCTTCGCCCACAGTCCTCGATCGCTATCTGATGCTTTGATCGTCCGTATGACGGCAGAGCCCTACGTGGCGTTCGCGTCCTGCACGTCTCGCGTTCGCGCTGCCAAAGAGAACAGCCAGTGGCCTCAGACTGAAAAATGGGCTTCCTTTGTTTTCAAAGCTCTGCAGAACTTAATTACAGCTGCCGCTGTGATTCGCATCAGGCGCACACACACACACGTTGCTCAGGTTCAACACTCTTCCACTTCACACTTTTCTCGACCTTCATCCCTGGGCGGGTCGCTCATGGGGCTGGCTTTAGGGCTAGCACCCCGCTGCCGGCTTTTCGCCTCCCCCGGAGCCCGAGCGATGCCAGCCACTGCAGCCCCGCGCAGCGCGGCTTCCAACATCAACACTGCCATCGGGGGGATGCAGGCCGGACACCGACACCGCCTGCCCGCAGAACGAGCGCCAAGTGATGAATGAAGTGTCAGGGAAGAAACGACCGAAATACCTGAGGAGAAAAAACACAGGAGGCAGTTATAGGGTAGATGAAATGCAAACTGAGCCCTGTATGTCTGGTGCGGAGCTGGAGCTGGGTTACAGGCAGGGGAAGAGGCCCGCGTGGTGCCGTGTCAGGGAGCTCAAGCTCATCCACTGGTTTTTTCTTGTATCTATTGCGGCATTGAGCTGCTGGTGGGCAGAGCTCCAGGTCCGATGTGCCGCTGAGCGCGACGGCGGCAGGCACGGGGCAGCGAACGGGGCAAGGGAAAGAAGCGGAAGACAACTTCCATCCCAAATCGCTGGGGCCATCCCTCGGACGTTACTGACCCGCGAGTTCTGGTCTGGTCCCCAGCAATAACTCAGCTTGCAGGCACCCACCTCCTGTCTCCAGGGAAGCCCAGGGGAGCCGGCCAGCCTGTCTGATGCGGGTGAGCATCGGACAACCAGGCGGTGCCTGCGTGTCGCAGCTGCCCCGTTTAAAGAGGTTTTGCCCCGTAGGGGGTGGGTCTGTGTGCCTGAATGTCTGCGTCTGTGTTTTTCCCCCGGTTACATCACTTGCTCTGTTACCTCCGCTACAAAACTCTGATTCACTTTTCCCCTTACACGCGGTCCTCTTGCAAACCAGCACACTTTTTTCAGCATCCAGATGACTGTAACAAAAATCCCTTGTGAGAACGAGCCGTGGGTATCGCTGCCGGCGAGCGGGCAGGCTCGCGCGGGTACGATGCGGCACTGCTGCTGTTCTCGCAGTTTGCCTTCCCAGCTCCTCCCCTTCTCCTCCCCTAATGACAGGAAATATTTACACAGCCCCAATCCTAATTTTACAATAACAGGCACCAGCATTTAGATGTTTGTGTGGATGCTGCATTGAAAGTCTATAGCTTTTTGCAGATAATTTTGTTTTTATTCTGCTTGGTGTGAAAAACAGCTTTCACAAGCAGGCTAAGAAATATCTACGATCCTACCAAGTTGCTTCACACCACAGTAATAAAAAGAAAAACAAAAAAAAAGAAAGAAGGAGGCTTTGATTAAGCCTCTAGTATTAACACTGCCTTTGGGACTGGTAGAGTTAATCTGGTTTCACTCGCGGTTTTACTCTCATCTGCAGAGCTCTGTAACTGCCCCAACCATAGCGAGGATTTTTAGTGGGTTTCCACAAACGCAAAAGAAAAAAGCTGCTGTCTGAGCCATCAACGGGAATCCATCTGGTGCTACAGAGCCCCAGGGAAACGCTGAAGAGGCGTAACCCCAAAATCGAGGAGGAATAAAGCAGGCATGGATATGCATGAAATCAGAGAGCGGCGGTGCTCTGCAGGGCTCGACCGTCCCACCCATGCACGGCATCCCGCACACTGGGACTCAGTCTCAGCGAAGCCTCCCGGCTTAATAGCCATTCATAATGATAATTGGAGGAAATCCTCATTTCCTGCCAAGAACAAATATTTTCCCTAACAGACACCAAACGCTTCAGAACGCGCTGGAGAAACCCACTCGCTCCGGTCGCTCTGCAACCCCACCAGCGACCACCACGCGTGTGTTCACCTCCAGCCCGCCCGCCGTGCCCGCAGCTCCGTCCCCAGCTCAGCCCGTGCCGGGCAGAGCGGGGTCCCGCGGAGCAGGGCTTCGCCCCTCGCAGGCTGCGTGCCCCACGCCGGGGCTGCTGAACCCGCGCCAGAGCAAGCACGGCCCGGCCAGCGGAGACGCGTTTGCAAGCGGCGGGTTTTCCACAGCCCCTCCGGCTTCTCCTCTGCAGCCCAGGAGCCCCGAGGCCGCTGGGTCCTCGTGCAGGCCGGCAGCAACGCGGGGTGCTCGCGCCTTCGTGCCCAGCGGCGCGCAGGGAGATGTCGGCGCCGGGGCCGAGCTGCTCTCTCCGTGGAGTTACTGCAGTGCGACGACGGAACTGGAGTTGTTTGGGGATGAGCGGTGTACAAGCCTGAAGGCAGAGCTGGTAAAGCTTCGGGGGCTGGAGTGGCTTATCTCTGGGGAAGTTTGGAGATGCTGATAGCTCAACGTGTCCCAAGTTAGGATGAAACATCTATTAGATGGATTTTTTTTTTTTGGTTAAAACTAATTTTTTGAGAATTTCAGCCCTATTCCTTTTTCCTATTATTTGCATCATATTCTGCACAGAAGTACTATTTCTATTATACTGCTGTGGTCTCACTTCATACTCTAAATTATAATGCAAGACATTATAGAAAGTAAAACCGAACTTCCAAACGTCACCTTTAATTTCTCTGACAAAATGTTTTCTGTGAGACTTCTGATTTCGCTGACAATCCTTTGCAGTGGAAACCTGCTCCAGCTGAACATTGCCACCCAACTTCTCCTGTTATAACTCACGTGGCGGTACCAGCACGTGCCCTTATGTCCCATGCCAACCATGTCACCGGCACGGCCACAGCTCCCAGATGCCGAGGCACCAAAACTAGCGCGTGCCAACGTTTGCGACAGCCCGATGCGGCACACACCTACTGCTGAACTTCTGCCTTCAGGGAAAACACCGCCGCCAGCAGCGCTGATGCCGGTGCCTCCATCGCCCCGTGACCTTCCCGACTCTGCCAGCGCCCACCGATGCTCCAGCACAGGCACCCGCAGCCCGCACTGGAGAGGACAGGGAGGAGGATGTGCCAAAGGGGATCCTGTGGCCACAGGGCCAGGAAACATCTGCACGAGGGTAGATGTAAGCAGGAGCGGACGGCGAGCTGCCCTGGCCTGCCAGTCTCCTTGCTTGCATAAAAGGAAGCTGTGGAAAATGGTTTGAGAAAGCAGAACATTTTCCAGATGAGTCAACATCACTTTGTCCAAAGCTATATTTTGCACAGTCACGTACTGTCAAGGCTGCATTTGCCAAAAAATCAGTGAAATGAAGCAAAACTGAAGAGGAGGATGATGGGCTCATTCTGTTCCTGGCATGGCCCCGAGAGTCCTTTCCCTGGCCAGAGCCACCACAGCTGCAGATCAGCACAAAGCACAGCCCATTGACTGCGCGGCCAAGCTCTTCCAAGCAGAACCACGGTGGTGGGGAAACCCATTGAGCATCTTCCCAGCCCGGGCACGGCCTCGTGCTCGGTCCTGCGAGGCACAGGCTGGGACCCGGTNAAAAAAAAAATACAGGGGCAACAAAAACAATGGCAGCACGCATAGCAGTCCGACCAAAGTTAAACCCAGCTGGCCTCCGAGGTCCCCTGCCCCTCCAGGCCACGTCACTGGCTTTTGATCCTGAACCGAAGCTCAGTTCCAATGCATTTTCCCACCAAGCCACAAATTGACCTTTGCAGTCTCTCATTCATGTTTATTTAAACAACAGTGGGGCTTGGAAGCCGCAATCTCTCTCAGAAGCTACATCAATACCAAACTACTCCCTGGGATACGACCTGGGAATTCAAAACCCCCAGTTTTTTGCCTGTCCCACCTCCTGGCAGTACTTGCCACTTGCTCCAGTGGGTGCTGAGGCAGCCTGAGGTCGGTGCTGCCCATCCTGCCCCTGCCAGCTCCATGCTGTGAGCAGCTCAGGAAGCTGCCAAAATTCAAACAGAAAGTCTTACATGGAAATTTAGAGAGTTTTACCCCTCATGGGAAGAGCTGGGTGATTGGAGAAGAAAGAAGAGAAGAGGACAGAACAGGACAGATCAGTTCTCCCATCCTACAGCTTAAAACTCTTCCCCGCTCAGCATCAAGAGCAGCCTGAAAAATTTCTAAAATTTCTAAAAAGTTGCTGGGCTGTTTGCTGCAGCTTTGGGAGCAGATGAGCTCCTTCATCTATTGCCCGTCACTGAAACACGCTCTTACTCCTTAGTTTGGAGGGGAAACAGGGCAGGGGCAGCCTGGCTCCCAGCCACCAGGAGCATTATACACCCCGCTCCTCTGAATTTCCAGCCTGGGCTAAAGCTCATTTTAATCCTGAAAATCGCAAGAACCACCTGTCCACATCTCAGGAGGATGGTGCCAATGTCTCCAGCCTGAGAAGGCACGTGTTCCTCGGAGGACAGTGAAGCCAGCCCATGAATGGCACTGTCTGTCTGCGGAGCCAGCGAGCGGCGCGAATAGTCCCCTTGTGCACGGCACAAACACACCAGCACCCTCCCCACGCCAAGCAGCTTTCGGGCACAAAGTCTTTCCTGCAACTCCTCCTCACGAAGCACAGCCGGGGCTTCAGTCCCATCGCCTTCTGAGCTGGTGTCCACTGCTGCCAGTACACCCTCATGCAACCTACACAGCCCGTCTGCGGTGCGGGTATCTGTTTGTGGAGAACTCGTAACGATGGGAATGCATAACCGCGTGTGCACATTTAATTTTCATTACCTTATTTGTTCTGTAGCAGTCACTCTCTGTCCCATATAAAACATAATAAGGGGCTTCACCCAGGAGGAGAAGTATTTTGCCAGCTGCTCAGTGTTCAGGGGTACAAACCCCGGAGCAAATGGGTGTTAGGGAAAAATCAAGGCGAGGAGCTCAATGCTACGATGGAGGTAGCTCTTCGAACTGGAAATGCTTTGAAGTATCCGGAGAAGCCAAAATCTTGTGGAGCCATCAGAAATAGTGCACGGCTGCCAGCCCCAAGTCTTCTTTTATTCCCGACGCCCAGATCCTGGCAGTGCAGTTACAACTGGCAGGAGCAAACGCCTCGTGTAAGNACCTCCCTGCCGGAGAGGGGACCCGTGGCGGCTGGTGGCACTTGTTTGCACAGGGGTTTGACACCGAATGCCATGCACAGTGACTTACTGCGCCCGGTCAGCATGTGGCAATTTACTATCATTGGCACAATAATAAAAGGCAGCCCATAAATAACATCCTCAGAGCGCTGAGCAAATAATTTATCCGCACAAGTCTAACGCGAGGCAGGCAGCAACCCCATGAAGTTCCTCGAGAGAGGCACAGATGCATGTGGAAAAAAACGGGGAGCGGGGCTGCACACCCCGGGGAGGGCACCTGGCACAGATCCGTGCTGCTGCTGAGTGACACAAACCCAGCGGCCAGGCACCAAAGTGACGAGATCCTAAGAGTAAATATCGCACCTGTGGAGCAGGGTGTTTAATTCGCTTCCTCGCTTTGAACCCTTTTGCTTTCGCGAAGGGCTCGTGCAATCGCTTCGGTGCCGTAAGGAAATCCTCAGCTCCCAGGACCTGCAGGATAAAACCGCACGGAGCTCCGCCACGACGCACGTGCGCTGCCTGCCCCGCCGCCTCCCGAGCTGGCCGCGGCTCCCGCTGCCGGAGGGGGGAACGGGGGCACCCCGGCCGTGCCGCTTTCCCGATGCAATCTCCATTCCGGGCTGATCCGAGCATCTTTCTCTTTAAAAGGAAAGCGAGCTATCCGCCTGTTCTACTTAGCTCCGCTTTCCGCAGTGCTTTTGGAGAGTTTCGCAAGGAAGAGATTCCCTCACAACTGTTTTGACCATAGCTCCCAAAACTTCACATAGAAAGAACACGTTTTACAGAACCCGTCGTTGCCCGGGAGGCCGCAGCGACACCTCCTCGCCCAGAGCCGCCACGGCAAAGCGCCGGGCTTGGCCGCGGATCCAAACTCCCCTTCTGTGCCCTGCCCGCGCGCTGCCCCGGCCCCTCCGAGCCTCTCCCGCCCTGCGCCCTCCTCGTCTCCGAACACTTTCAGCACCCTCCGATGGACGAGGATGTGACGAATGAAACATTTTGGGGTGTCAGGGGAGAGAAACCTGACGGCTGTTTGCAAATCCCATCACCGCATCATTCGTCAGAAACGTGGAAGGGAACGGCAAGCCCAGTTTTTCTTTTACAACAGCACGGACAGCTGCTTTTGGCTGCCACCACCGAGTGTGTCTGTGTCAGGAATCTGGCAGCAGCCGGCGAGGAAGTGCCGCCCGGCCCGGCCTTCGTGCCCAGGCGGCAGGGACAACAGGCGCAGCCTAAAGCAACCAGGGCCGGAGCTCCCGTCCCCAGGGCCAGCCTGGCCGTTAGTGGGGACAGCGTAGATGGTGACCTCCCTGACCACGGGAGCTGTCTCTTGTTTTGCACTTTTGCAAATCCCTTTGCCAAAGGGCTCTTTTTTTCCTTTGGTGCAATGATCTCTCTGCCAGCATCTGCTGCAAAGACTTCAGCAAACAGAGCTCAGACTGGGTCACGTACCGCGTGGGGCTCCGCAAAGAAACAGTACCTGAGGTCAAAACCAGCATCTGCAGGTGCTGAGAGGGTTCCTGGCCCCCGTGCCGAGCACAGAGGTCTCCAGAAAGACCACAAGGCCCCAGGGGCAATGGTGACCTGGGCCTGGGGATGAACCTCTGCATCATATAAAAGCCGTTCTTTAGGTTCGCGTACAATGCAAGCCTGGACACCGTGGGGTTAAACCAGACATGTGATAGATCAGATGCACATCTTGGGGATACAATCGGATTCTGTGTCCGTTTCGGACAGACACTGCGAAGCTCTGTTTGCATTTCCAGCCCCGTCCTCTCACATGAGCGCAAACAAGGGCGCAACGCCTGACCCCGCAGCCCCGCGCCGGGGACGGAGCCGGGCTGCACGGGGCGGCGGGCACGGCCCCGAAACCCCCGGGGTGCTGCGGGAGGACCCCGTACATGCTACGGCACTGGCTTCATGGCAGAAACGCCCATGTCCCCGAATACTGCCCGCTTCTGCTTCCGTGGCAGAATTCATTTTCCGTCAGTTCTCTTTGGTGAGTCACAAATTTATAATTGAAGCAGATGGGACTATTTCTACTGTAAAATCAAAACAATGTATGTCATTGCATTACATGTTCCTACTATTAAAAGCTCCGTCATGCCACCAAAATAGAGCCTGCTACAATAAATCACCTCCTACAAGCGTCTTCTGACCATGCCGCAGTACCTTGCCTGAAATGGTCACCACCAAGCCGCGCTGATGCCTCTTACAGGGAGAGGGATCTTCGCTGCGTGCTGCTCCTGGCAGCAGCAGGACCTGCTGCGGTTACTGCCCTGGGCAGCACACAAATTATGTACCACCACGGGGATCCTGAGCAGCTCATGGACAAGGGTAGGTGAAAAAACCTCTACTTCCCTTTTTATATTTGGGGAACTGAGGCAGGGAAACTAAAAGGACATTTGCAGAGGGGGCAGGAATGGAGCTGATGCGTATGGGGTCCAGTCCAGCGCCGTAACTTCAAAACCATCCATTCCTCTTCACGTATTGCCCTCAATGCACTGAAACCACATGCGCTTTGGCCTCCACGCTAAAACCCTTGAACCAGGCCAATCTACAGCACCCAACAAAGGCGTTTATTTTTAGCAGAGCGTAGGAAAACATCGGATGCAGAACACCCCTACCAGAAACAGAAACACGTCGGGGTGAAGCCCCTGGCNAAGTATTGCCCTCAATGCACTGAAACCACATGCGCTTTGGCCTCCACGCTAAAACCCTTGAACCAGGCCAATCTACAGCACCCAACAAAGGCGTTTATTTTTAGCAGAGCGTAGGAAAACATCGGATGCAGAACACCCCTACCAGAAACAGAAACACGTCGGGGTGAAGCCCCTGGCAGCCAGCGCGAGTGCCGCCTGCCCGGCCCGGCCCCGATGCGGCTGCGCCGAGGTGCGCGGCGCTCAGCCGGCCGCGGAGGGCAGCCCGAGGAGGAACGGGGAGCGGGGAGCCAAACACCAGCAGCTCCTGCCAGGAGAAAGCATCGTCATGAAGCTGATCTCCAATATCGACGCTTTTTTTCAACTGCACGTGTTTTTAAATAAAAAAAAAATACAGGGGCAACAAAAACAATGGCAGCACGCATAGCAGTCCGACCAAAGTTAAACCCAGCTGGCCTCCGAGGTCCCCTGCCCCTCCAGGCCACGTCACTGGCTTTTGATCCTGAACCGAAGCTCAGTTCCAATGCATTTTCCCACCAAGCCACAAATTGACCTTTGCAGTCTCTCATTCATGTTTATTTAAACAACAGTGGGGCTTGGAAGCCGCAATCTCTCTCAGAAGCTACATCAATACCAAACTACTCCCTGGGATACGACCTGGGAATTCAAAACCCCCAGTTTTTTGCCTGTCCCACCTCCTGGCAGTACTTGCCACTTGCTCCAGTGGGTGCTGAGGCAGCCTGAGGTCGGTGCTGCCCATCCTGCCCCTGCCAGCTCCATGCTGTGAGCAGCTCAGGAAGCTGCCAAAATTCAAACAGAAAGTCTTACATGGAAATTTAGAGAGTTTTACCCCTCATGGGAAGAGCTGGGTGATTGGAGAAGAAAGAAGAGAAGAGGACAGAACAGGACAGATCAGTTCTCCCATCCTACAGCTTAAAACTCTTCCCCGCTCAGCATCAAGAGCAGCCTGAAAAATTTCTAAAATTTCTAAAAAGTTGCTGGGCTGTTTGCTGCAGCTTTGGGAGCAGATGAGCTCCTTCATCTATTGCCCGTCACTGAAACACGCTCTTACTCCTTAGTTTGGAGGGGAAACAGGGCAGGGGCAGCCTGGCTCCCAGCCACCAGGAGCATTATACACCCCGCTCCTCTGAATTTCCAGCCTGGGCTAAAGCTCATTTTAATCCTGAAAATCGCAAGAACCACCTGTCCACGTCTCAGGAGGATGGTGCCAATGTCTCCAGCCTGAGAAGGCACGTGTTCCTCGGAGGACAGTGAAGCCAGCCCATGAATGGCACTGTCTGTCTGCGGAGCCAGCGAGCGGCGCGAATAGTCCCCTTGTGCACGGCACAAACACACCAGCACCCTCCCCACGCCAAGCAGCTTTCGGGCACAAAGTCTTTCCTGCAACTCCTCCTCACGAAGCACAGCCGGGGCTTCAGTCCCATCGCCTTCTGAGCTGGTGTCCACTGCTGCCAGTACACCCTCATGCAACCTACACAGCCCGTCTGCGGTGCGGGTATCTGTTTGTGGAGAACTCGTAACGATGGGAATGCATAACCGCGTGTGCACATTTAATTTTCATTACCTTATTTGTTCTGTAGCAGTCACTCTCGGTCCCATATAAAACATAATAAGGGGCTTCACCCAGGAGGAGAAGTATTTTGCCAGCTGCTCAGTGTTCAGGGGTACAAACCCCGGAGCAAATGGGTGTTAGGGAAAAATCAAGGCGAGGAGCTCAATGCTACGATGGAGGTAGCTCTTCGAACTGGAAATGCTTTGAAGTATCCGGAGAAGCCAAAATCTTGTGGAGCCATCAGAAATAGTGCACGGCTGCCAGCCCCAAGTCTTCTTTTATTCCCGACGCCCAGATCCTGGCAGTGCAGTTACAACTGGCAGGAGCAAACGCCTCGTGTAAGGGCCGACTGTCATTGCACGGAGGTGTTAAGGCACGTACCAGAAGGACGGTTGTGTCTTTCCGTGGCACCTTGCCTTGCACACAAGACCACCCTCCCTGTCAGGCTGGGGCCACCTCTGCTGGGGTTGCCTGCTGCAGGGAACACAGCCGATGTTGAACAAACACACATAGAAATGCTTCACTTTAAAAAAAAATCTATAAAAAGGTTAGCTGCGTTTGGAAATGCGCTAAGACAAATTAAAATCTCTTAGTAACAGCCGTATCAACACTTTACAAGGCAGGAAACAGAACGGGCAAGAGATAGCAAGGACCCATTTTGCCATTGCCGGGGATGATTTCAAATTCTAATCCAGGGCCGCCGTAATCGCTGCGACAGACATGTTTTGTCTCCTTGCGGCTCTCCAGAGCCTGTGCGAAGGGAAGCAATCTGCTCAGCAGAGCGTGTTCCCGCTCCACGAGCACACATACGGCAACGTCAGGGCTGGCCCCTGGCTCGGCTTTCCGGGGATGAGTCAAACCATGCAACCAACATCGGCGTGTGCACTGCTGCGAGCCTTTCCAGCACGCATCGCCCCGAATCCGCAGGCGCACCGGCGGCGGGGCCAGGGCAGCCCCCGCCGTGCCCACCGCCCCGTCCTGCGGCCGTCGGGAGCTCGGCCAGGCTCCAAAAGCCTGCTCACGTTGCCCACCTCCCGTGTTTTTTGCTGCGCCTGACCGACGGCTTGAGGAAAAATGCCTGAGAAACCACGCAATTCATGGAAAAATATGATTCCGACCATTTTGGATCAAAAATTGTTATTATTCCAAGGACGGTAATTTCCAGGGGTTGATTTCTGCCCGACATTGACGCCGCTCTGATTTGGTGCCGTATCAGCAAACGAGAAGCGGAGCGATATGGGCCCACCTCCCCTCTCTAAGGAAAATGCAGAAAGAATAGATAAAAACAGGCATCGGGGGCTTTGAGGAATTAAAGGCAATGTTTTTCCAAGTATTTTCCCTCCCAGAAGAACTTTAACATTTAGATCCCTTTCTTAATTAGCCCAGTTATGTGGCCATGTAATTGCTTCCAGGAGCAGCTCACTCCCCTTCTGCCTCAACGCCTCCTGCCTGGCCCAAATATCCCTCTTGGTATGAAGAAAACATTTCCTTCAGGTCAAATTATTTTTATTTTGATTATGGTGCCGGGTTTATGGCCTATAAACACATGTGGTTACCAGCACGAGCAAAAAATTAACCAATCCGCTGCCAGAGCTGGATGCTGAGCCGGCACCCGGCACACAGGCTTGGTCCCCAGCTCTGCCGCTAGCCCCCAGGGACTCAGTTTCCCCATCTGTGAAATGAATGCTTTGAAGCCATTCCTACCCCCTCTAAGGCTAGACGAGAGGAAACGTGCAGTGATGTGGGCCCCCTGCCATTATTTCTGCTCTTCATCTGAATTACCTAACCAGTCTCATTCCTAGAGTGTCATTAAAAGCTACCCGAGGGAATATTGATCCAAATAACCAAATCCACGTGGTTTTCTCAAGCACGCTGGTCCCAGTGTCTCCCACTGCCCAAGAGGAACCAGTTGCTTTTCACAGTGTTCCCTTCTCGGGGAGGGCTCCGACGCGGTGCCCCACACCCCAAAAACCAGCCCCACCAAGGGCAAGAATGCTCACCATAACCTGCCTAATCTTGCTCCGTCCCTCCGTGCCAGTCCTCCCACGTGGAGACAGCCCGTGCTTTCGCGTGAAAGCCTTCTCATAACCCAGCTGAGTAACGAGGAAAACCCCAGCCCACGAACAGACCCTGGCTTTGCTTTTTCCCCCTGCTTCTGCAGAGCTGCAGCCCCGCTTCCCCAAACCCAGCAGCAAACCCTGCCCCAGGTCAGATCCACCTGGAGCCATCCGGGTTCCTCTCTGCAAACTGGAGGTGCTCCACGGGGACGAGCGCCGGGCTGGCCCCGTGCTGGAGATGGCAGCGCCAGCCTGGCAGCCGCGTCCGCCTGGTCTCGTGCCCGAGGGCGGCTGAGTAACGCAGGTTGCTCAGACGTCGCCTCCTCGGCTGGGAGGGCTCTTTGAGGTGGAGGACAGTGGCCAGAGAAAATACAGCCTCGCCTTAAGCTTCGGGTTTTCAAGGAACACGGACCAAGCTGCTTTTGGACGTACGAGTGATTAGATTTTGTCATTCCTGGGGCCCTTGCCTGTGAAAGGCAAGGAAACCCAAACTATAAATGCGTGCCGGGGCTGGGTGGCTACCAGAGGGAAAGGGAAGCTCCCGCTGACTCAGCCGGGGTCTCCGTGCACAAGCCCTCTGCAGCCTTGCTGTCCAGCTGACAAACTTTCCCCCTTGGTCTGACACGATGGAAAAGGTCGCTCTGCCCTGAAACCTTCCATGGCATCCTCAGAGGATAGCAAAGAGTGCTCCTGAGCAGCTTCCCCGGTCTGCCCCATGCTGCCCTGCCCCACGGGAGGATCCAGTCAGGGGCAATGGTTTGGTCAGAACTGCCGTATGACACAGCTGGGTTTTGTAACGCTTGTTGGATGGGCTTACGACGTGCTCGGTGGGTCCTGCTGGGATAATTAAATTAGTTAATTCTGTGGTTGGAATCCAGCAATTTCAGGTACATCTACTGCAAGGGAAATGCATTCGTGTGTGACACCTCTGAGCAAAGGTGCCTGTCCATGTCCTCCAAGAGCATCACTGGAGGCTCGAGGGAGCAGCTGAAGGAGCGAGATGGTGGAAAACACTCAGATCCAGCCCAGCGGAGAGCTTCACTTCAAGCCTCCAGGTCCCACTTACTCCTCGTCCTGTGCCTCCTGTCCCTCGCTTTGCTGGTGACACACGGCCAGAGGAGGGACTGAGGAGGGAGGCAAGGACTGTCCCGTTTGTCAGAAAGCAATGGAGGTGCCATTCTGATGGAGGCATGGATGGATGTAGCTATGGAGCCCCAGGAGAGAGGTGACTTCTTTAAAGCTGTCCTTCGGGGACCCTCAGCTCTAGCCGTACAAAGCAGTACCAAGCGATGCTCAGGGGGGAAACAAAAGCAAAGACACAAACAATAATAATTTAACCACGGCAGAGTAGGAGGTGAAACGCAGTTCCTCGTCAGGGCCAGGCAGGAAAGCGAATAAGTTCAGCACTGCTTAGAGTGCTGCTCCCCCACACCACGCCGCTGTGACAGCCCATCACACCCGAAAGGTTGCAGCCAGCACCCAGAAGCTCCCATCCTTCGCCATCCATTGCACGAGCTGCCCACATCAGCGCAAAAAGAATCTGCAGGCATCCTTCCTGGTGCAGGCAACCTTATGCAGAAAGCCCACCAGCGGCAGGCGGTGCATTGCATGGAGAAAAGGGTCTGCACCGGTGCACAAGGTGCTGTGGCCACCCAGGGACACCCAACTCCCGCTGCCCTTGCTGGGGGAGCCACTGGCAGCCTCTGTGGCATGCCAGAGGACATGGAGCTGAAGCTGGAGCTCTCCAGCTTATCTCCAAGCATCTCCGCTCTCAGTTGTCTGTGGGCTGAGCCCCCTTGGGACATTTCCCCTGTTTTGTCCTGCAGGAAGGGAATTGCCTCTTCCCGTATCCCACTGGGTGACGGCCCCTCACATCCCTGCAGGCTGCATTGCCTCTCTCTTGCCAAACAGCTGCTGCTGCACAATCAGCATCCCTTCTGTTGCAATTCGATTACCAAACACATTCGCTACAGTGACACGCTGCTGCTTTTAGCATCTTGACTATTTCATAACCACAATCCTTTGTTCGTGCTGTCCCCGCTTCTTAGCCCGTTTCCTTTTATTGTTTCGCTTTTGCAGTTGCCCTTGCAGGATGAGCAAATGCAACTGCGGTCTGTGGGAGCCGGTGGTCCAGCTCCCAGGGGTCTGGAGGGGCTTCCAGGTGGGCTCCAAACCTTTTGGGCTCCCAGGACTGCAACCAGCTGGCACCAGGGCCTGCAGGGCAGCTGGCCATGCTACAGCACAGCGACCGCCCAGCCTCGCGGCGTCTTCATCCTCCTAATGCTGCATCTGAGATTCCTGTAGGTCCTTCTTCAAGCATGTATTAGCATATACCCTGGTGTGGCTCACAAGTTCAACAGACAGGCTGGGATTTGTTAGATCATTTAGCTCTTCTTTTGAAACCTTAGCATCACTTTTCTTCTAAAAAACCAACCCAGCACTTCCCGTGTGTCACTAGGAGCAGCTCAGAGCGCTTGTGGGCATGATCCGGCTGTGGTTCTGTTGAAGGTTCATTTTGCATTCAATTATTTTTACCACTTTTTTTTTTTAATTGCCTGAGGGTACTCTTCCACCTACTCTTTAAAAGTGAAAGCATTCAATTTATGGCAGCAGATAAGTAATAACATTTCCAGTGCTGTTAAGTTTGTAAGTCCGCAACAGGTCTGCACCTTGCTGTGACACGTATTCCCTTCTGCTTTCAACTCAGAGAAAAACGTCAGAAACAACTTTGCTTTCCCAGTGTTCAAGACGACTTTTAGAGAGGGCGAAGGGATGCTCTTGGAGGGGCTTGGCACCACCAGCAGCTGGAGAAGGACGGCAGTGGTGATGCCCCAAGCCCTTGGTGTGTCCACCAGCAGTGAGGGCAGGACAGATCTTTTCCTTTCGGGATCCCATCCCTACCAGCCGCCCTCCTTCTTCCAGCCCTTCGTTTGCAAAGGACGGCAACTAAAGAGCAGAAAATCACAAGGAGCTTTTGGAAAAAAAAAAAAATGCTTCATGAGCATTTTCAAAGATAAGCTCGTTAATTCCTTTAATGAGAGATCAAAGCGGTGGAGCCCGCCATGGCTGTGACCTTAGGAAGACAGTCCCCGCCGTTCGGCACAGCACACAGCGCCCGCCCTGTAGCACCCCCCTCTGATGCCCCACGGACTGGCTGCTGCAAAGCAATGAGCAAAGGCACACGGACGACTTCTCCCTTGCCCTCCCAGCATGCCAGAAATGCCCCGTTGGATCCTTCAGCCCCGGTGAGCAGCTGCTACCTGCTACATAGCACATAGCTACCTGCTACCAGTACATAGCTACTCTCTTTTTTTTTCCCAATCTATACAAAGACCTGCGACTACAAAGGCCCAAAGCACTCATACCCAGGAAAACTGCAATAGGAGTGGCAATTTTTAAAAATAATGCATTTTGTAAGTGAGTTGTGCTCCCTTCTGTTTGTCTTTATTTTTCCTACGAACACCCAATCCTGCCGCTTGTTCTCCTCCACAATTTGCAGAAACCATTTTTTGCTCATCTTACCATGGCGCAAGCGCCGCTCTGAGGTGGTAACCATTGCGCAGACTCTCAAAATAGCTAGGCAAATAAAAATAGTACAGTTCCTTTTATCTCTTCCCTTTGTTCACCACTAAGTACTCCAGCAGATGCAGCTGGGGCACATGTGCAGTAATCCATCAACTCATTTAGCTTCGCAACTCATTCAACATTTTGGTCTAATCCTGAAAGGTCTTGAGTACCTTTCTGCTAACGAGTGCCTTCAGCTCCTCTCGAAGGTGAGCAGCTCATATGGAAGGACACATTGATCGCGTTCAACACTGCAGATCAAACCCCTGGCACAGCAAGCAAATACCCCAGCGGGCAACTGAACCAAGCTGCTCCCTTGCACACGTGTGGCCGGCACTGCGTGCTTAGCTATTGAGCTGGTTTTTGTTATTGCACACCCACGCAAGAAAATGGGGCACAAATATCTTTCCACCAAAACTGCCCAGACACAACGAAAGCCTGCAAGAAGCACACACAACCCTTTGCACAGCTCCTCATAAATAATCCTCTGCATCTAGGTACAAACTTGCATTTATGCAAATACGCTTTGCATTTCCAAACACGGCCACAGAAAACGCCGTCAGAGGAAACGCGGATGAGGGAGATTACGCTGACCACTTCTGGGCACACAGAAAGAGGCGCACACATTTCCTAGCCCCAGCACCTGAGCTCGGGGCGACATCCTTCCCCTCCTCTCCCCGGCCGCTGTGCAATGTGGGCTTTGCCAACCCCTTTCCGCAGCCCCCGTGCGACCTCCTCCCACGCCAGCGGTTATTAATGGAGCCTCGACGAAAGCTGCAGCCATCAGCGCGGGTGGCAAAGGCAGCGCCAAGAAGAACAATCCTGATCGTGCTTGTGGGACTGCTGAAACCTCCTGCTATAAATAACAGACCAGCTTAAGACTTGCTATGTATAGAGCACGCTGAGTCCTTTTGCAGGGTGCTGCAGCTACGCACAGGGAACGGGAAGCCAAAAACCTGTTTTATTTTTTCATAACGCTCATTTTAAAGCAAGGAATAAGCAGAGAAGCAGCTTCCTGAGCGAACTGGAGGAGTGTGGCCAATGCTTTGCATTGCTGTAAGGCAACTTCTCCTCTGGACGAGAGCAATGGTAATTACAATTACAGGCAGCCTGCAACGAGCCCTGGTATCGCTTCCCCACGCCGGGCTCTCCAGGACTCTGATGACGATCTGGGGTTACCCTGCTTTGCCCCCTCCCTGCTGACGGTAGCTCATGAAAGTTGCTCTCCCTGCAGCCAGTTTTCAGGCAATTTGGGTCTTCTGCGGGCTGAGGGTTACCATGAAACTCTCACACAGGCTTGTGGGAAATTCTGCCCTGCATGTACAGATGAAGCAACAAGCGGCTGTTCACAGAGAAAGAATTAGGAGGGAGGGGAAAAAGGCAAGACAAAAAGTAGATGACTAAACTACCACCATCATTTCCACCTTCTCATCTGAGGTGAGAACTCGATGGATAGGACAAAACGTTCAGAGTCAGCCTGCTGCAAACGCCAGCGTTGCACTGGGTGCAGCACGGCGGTGAATCATCCCCCATATACGTCCCCAAAAACGCTTCCTCCAGCCTCAGGGCTGTGCCTCCTCTCAGCACTTTTGCCTTCGCCACCTCCTCCTGGAGAGCGGCCCGCAGGGAGTGAAGCAGCCGCTGCGTACGGGCACAAAGGAACGCGGCGACGTATTTTAGAAATATTTCCACTGATGGAAGGAAATGAAAAGGCCTTCAGTGATGCCAGTTGTGTTATTCCAACTTGTGGCTAGTAAAATGTAATAACAAGTATAAGTTGTTTTACTGCCGGTCCAGCTTGTTAGCTAATAAAATAAGCTTTGCACATTAAATGTTACTGGCATGGTTTATCAAAAGATGACTGCAACACCTTGTGTTTTTCCCCTGCAATCACCCAAACATGTAATTCTCTGGCCCTTTTTATCTTTTAAGCTCCTCTGGAGGAGGAAAAACTAATCACTTCCTCCAACACACATGAGCTCATTCAAACACCCATTGAGCGTCCAGGCATGAAATGTCATAAAATATCCCATCCTTGTAAGAGGGGAAAAAAGAGGGAAGAGGGAAGCTTTGCTCGGTGCTGGCAACTGAAAACGAAACATGATGTAACATCTCCAAAGAGGAAAAAGACAGAGGCTGAGAGCGAGCAGAGCCGCAGCGCAGCTCCCACCAGAGCTGGGGCTGGCAGCCGAGCGCTGCCCTGAGCCCCTGTCCTGAGGGGACTTGTGCTCTCTGAAGCCCCGTGCCCACCCTTACCTGGGTCATCTTGGCCAGGTCCAGCGACGGCCGCTGCTCCTGCGCCTCCTGGGGCCTGCGCCGCTTGACGCCCACCTTCTTGTCGTTGAGGACGCAGGGCTGGGAGCGGCTGCGGCACAGCCCGCCGGCGCGGCGGCCCAGCTGCGGCNGGGCCGGGCTCTGAGGAGGAGAAGCGGTCGTGTGAGCAGGACAGGGACCTCTGCATGTCCGCCCGGCCGCCCTCAGGGCTCCAGGCGTCGCCGCCGGGCCCACCGGGCCCCAGCTTCCTCAGCTGGCAGCCCAGCCGGCTGGCGAGCGCGGGGTGGTCGCAGGAGGAGGCCAGCGGGTGGGAGCGGGACGGGAGGCTGAAGCTGGAGCTCCTCTGCATGGTGGCGGAGCCGTTGGAGTAGCGCTGCACGCTGCCCCCGCTGTAACACCGCCTCTTCTCTACCGGCGTCCAGACCTTTGACCCCAAGGGTCTCCATGATGTCCTGCAGCTGGACATTTCATCCGAAAAAGACAGCGACCGGCACTGGCGCTTGCTGGGGGGCGCCGAGGGGTTGCCGTGGGGGTCGCTGAGGCTGAGGTCTTTGATGAGGTTGGTCACCGAGCAGGTGCTGGTGGCCTCCCGCGGCCAGAGCGAGCCCTCCTCGCCCTTGTCCGACAGGCAGTCCCAGATGCTGGCGCCCGGCTGCTCGATCTGCAGTGGACACTTCCTGCTGAGGTCTCCCCATCTGTCATTTTCTGGTTCAGAAATGATAAAAACACACACGCACAGGCATTAGCATTAATTAATTCTGTGATTCGCTTTCCACGTCCATAAACAAAGAGTAGCATATGGGACATTTTCCAGTACAAATTAATTAACTCTTGGAATATGGTTTTCCAAACCGCCAGCAGAATGGTTGCTGTGGTGTAGATGGAGAGAGACAAAATGATAATCGCAGCAGGAGCAAAACTGCTAGGAGATGATTAAAATATGCCTTTGAATATCCAGATTGCACTAGCTAAGGGGCATTCGGCATTATGAAACGACATGGTCATTGCCATATCTCTGTGACAAATCAAGCCTCAGATGCACTCGTTTCATCCTGGGCTCCACAATCAACAATTGCCTGAGAGGTTCACAAAAAAACTAAGTGAAGAGCACAAAGCCGCTGTAATGCCGGGGTGAGATGAGCATGGGGGCACCACTTCCCCATGGCAGGGGCCGTGGCAGCCACTATGGGCGGAGAGGGGGGGCTCCTGCTCGGCCTTGCTAATGCTGGGGAGCATTGCCACCCAGCACAGGGGACAAGACGCCAGGCAGGAGGTCAGAGAGAGCAGCTGGGACAGTCCTAACAGAAAGGGGAGCGTGCTCCAGGCGTCAAATAGCCTGTGGTACCATGGAAATACAGACAAGGACATCAGAGCCTACAGGAAACCAAAAGCCATCCCTACACCCATCAGGCTGTCTTGCTCTCAGCCATGCTAAATGCTGAAACAGTACTGCTCCAACAAAGCCAATAAAACTTCATCCCCACTAAGGCTCCGAGTGTCTCTCCCAGACCGACCCAAAAATCCTGCGTCTAACAGAAGTTGGTGCACATAATAAGCTCTACACTGGCTGATGCTATAACAGATGCGCAATAAATCTCCAGCAGTTCTCTGCAAAATGCTGTTATTAGCCTGTGGTAAGACTCGTTGCCCACCTCCCATCCTTCCCCCAAAACTGGGGGCACCTGGTGCTTTGGCCCAGGTGCCAATCTCCCCGGTCAGCAGCACAGTGCAGGTACACGCCATGGGAACTGGGTGCCCACACCCTCTGCCTCTTCCGCAGCAATCTGGGCTTAGCATCTCTTTGGGGTTGCCTCGGAAATCCCAGTGGTAAGTAGCACAGTCAATTGTTTGTATTTCTGTAATAAAATATAACACTGAAGCATTTATTTAAAGGACAAATCAGTTAACAATTTCATTTTTTCTCTCTTAAATTTTTTTTTTTTTTTTTACATTTTCTCCCTCTTTTTCAATTAGTTTGTATGCACAGGAATTTGCCCACCTGCAGTTTTGCCCATTTTGCACTTGTCTTCCAACACAGCACAACAAAAGAGCTGTCACGTGGTTTTGGGAGACAGCATAAAGGCGTTAATTTTATCAGGTGGGTTTCGGGATGCCTGGGCAAAGCTCGGAGAATCCTGTGCCTCCAAAGTACATGGTTCCCATCGCATCTGAAATGTGTATGGCGATGGGCCGAAAGCCACTTACAGCTAGATGTAGCGAGACTGCAAGGCAGGCTGCAGCTGCGTTCAGAGATCCCAGTGATGACCATGCAAAAAGAGGATTAAGCATGATGATCTCATTCACACACATGGTTCCCTGACTATAAAAGAAGAAAGAGGAGGACCAACAGGGGCTGGCTCTTTGTCACAGGCTGCTAAGGCTAGCAGGGCTCTGTACAAACATGCAGTTGATGCTCAACAGGAAAACCATGGTAGGACTACACCATCAGCTGCTGCAATGGAAAAAAGTAATCACCCAACAGACCTTCTCTGGTAACTGTTTTTGTCATCAGCTGCTGCAAACAGAGGCAAACCGTGCTAGCTAACCGTCGCTGCAAACTTTCATATGATCATATCTAAATTGTGCATTATTTTTTAGCTTTTTTTTTTTTTTTTCCATTTAGGTAACTGAGCAATGAACTCAAAGCTGTACCCACCCTGCAGCTGCAGGTACAGCCTGACGATAAGAAAGATGCAATGGTACAGACTGTTTCCTACCAGAGGTCGCTTCCAGCCGGGAGGTCAGATCTGGGGCCTCTGTAAGCTGATGCCCCGTAAACCACTCTTGGCTACTTTTCCCATTTCCCCCTGCAGCCAGCTGCCGCCGTGACAGCTCCATCCACAGCAGCCTGGCGCTGCACCGTACTTTAACTGGGCTGTCCTCATTTCAATAAGCACAATGAAAAGTGAGAAATCCGTGCTAAACAATTACATCTATGTTTAGATCTTTATTATTTTCCCCCCTTATTATGCTGCCAGCAGAGAGATTTCTTGGGTCAGGTCACCAGACAAAAGAAACAGAAATAGAAGCTAATTTTTTATGGCAAGCTGCCATGACCCCCAGGCCCAGACGTCACGTTTTACAAAAGGCCTCAGTAAGCTTGTACGAGAGGATACGGGATACCTTCCTCTATCAACATTACTTCTGCACAAACAGCTATAAATCTTCAAAAAAAAATTTTTTTACAAAGAAAATTGTAAGCGTGCCGTTATCCTGAGCAACAACTTCGGGTTATTATTTGCTTTTTTCCTTTGTGCTCAGCACGCGCCGCAGGAAGCTGGGTGCCTCGCAGGGCAGCTCCCATCCAGGAGATGCTTGTGTGTGGGACGAGGGCAGCACAGCCCTGCCCCAGCATGAGCCACCCTTTCAAAGCCCCAAAGTAACCCAGAAAATGTTTTTTTGAGGCAAAGTGTCCATCCTGATACTAATGGAATAACAAATCGAAAAGGAGGATAGTGTAAGGGTCGAGGGTGTAATTAAACAACCCGGGAAAGCCCTATGAGGAAAAATGGCTGGTTTTCTGTTCAATTTTTTAAGACTAAGATTCATATCCTGAGAACACTGATAACAATAATTGCAGTGGAGCCATTAATACTGCTGCAGTTAAGCATGTATTAATTTTCTTAAAGTATAAACCTCAGCTTGGTTTACCCAGAGGCAGCAATTTGTTCCAGGATAAAATCCACCATGAGAACTCCTCAGTTCAGAAGTGAACTGCTTTGCTGGAAAACACTCATTTGCCTATCAGAAAATGATGGGAGAAGATTTACAACAAAGGTGCGATGTAGATGTGGCATGTGGGGTTCTTCCCCCTGGTTAAAGAAGTCCTTCTTGCTGTCAGTGTCCTCAAATGAAATAGCCTGAGCCTCTTACTTTTGGATGTTAACTTAAAACTACAAAAACTAAACACTTTCACTCACTTGCTGAACATGTCCATCAGCTAAACAAGGATGACTTTATCAGATATAGGGTTTAAAACAAGCTACCTTTTAAAGCCTGTTACCCTTTAATCTCAAGCAGCTTGCTTTATTTTCCCTTTTACCCTCCATCCTACCCCTTCCTAATTTACATGGGAACAGGCAGGGTGTACTTAATGGCCTAGAGTGGATGCTGCACACTCCTGCCGGGGGCCACGACCTCAGAAACCTCCCGAGCTCTTGTTCTCACCAACCTGCAAGTCCCCACCAAGGTGTGGTTTCACACAGCAAGAGCATCCCCGGAGCACGGGGGTGCGGGTGCGAGGCGGCTGTCAGTGCGAGGGGCAGCATCCGCGCTCCCTGCCCAGGGTAGTGCTCCACAGCCCCATGCTGCAGCTCACAGGCACCACCGTCTACTTCCAAACTTCCTTTTGAGCAAAACCTGGGCATTTACTCTTACAAGTGAACGTGTCTGGCACAGAACTCTCAACAACATCCATCTTTTTCCGCGGGTAACCTTCACCACATTAAACAAGCCCGGTGGTCCAGGTCATGAGGCTCTCGGAAGCTTTGTTCCAAAATCAAGGAGACTGCTGTTGTCCTCAAAACATCCCTGAGATCTTTGCACAGCTGGCTCCCATCAGATGAAGGCATCCAGAACACTGTAGGCAGATTTCCACATTTTGAGCTCCAAATTTGCACAAGCAACACAACAATATGCCAGGTCCCTTCTCCACGAGTTTCAGACTGCGCATGATGCCTGGAAGGCATGTCCTATGAGGAGAGGCTGAGGACACTTGGGTTGTCTAGTCTGGAGAAAAGGAGGCCAAGAGGCGACCTCGTTGCTCTCTGCAGCTTCCTGAGGAGGGGAAATAGAGGAGGTGCTGATGACAGAACACACGGGAATGGCACAAAGCTGAGCCAGGTGACGTTCAGACTGGATATTAGGAAAAATTTCTTTACCGCAAGGGTGGCCAAACACTGGAACAGGCTTCCTGGCGAGGTGGTTGATGCCCCATGCGCATCAGTGTTCAAGAGGCATTTGGATAACGCTCTCAGTAATATGCTTTAACTTTTGGTTAGCCCTGAAGTGGTCAGGCACTTGGATGATCTTCATAGGTCCCTTCCAACTAAACTGAATCGTTCTATTTTATTCTACTCTACTCTACTCATAATGATCAGCTGCTGATGGACCAGAAAACTTCACCCAAGGGATTTCAAGTGAAATTGCTGCCTGCAGCCAGAAGAGAGGAGGGACCGACCACACTGGGAACTCCTTCCACCCACAGCAAATGACCACCAAAGGGCCAGACCGACAGCGAGCTTGAGAGGAGCTTCAGCGCGGCATGCTGAGCCCTGCTGCTACCTGTGCCCTGCCACAGCCCTTCCTCCAAGATTTGGGCACCACGAGCCTTGGGAGGGAGTCAGGTTCCCTCCAAGTACCCCAGTGGCTGAAGCCCATCGGAGCCAGCCCAGGACAGGTGAGCTTTGCACACACACCACCAGACCAAGGATGGGCATTTCATCTACCAGCACCAGCTGTCCACCACGGGTGAAGGAGGTTCTGTTGAAACTTCAGTGGAAATAACCAACCTGATTTGGAGTCTCAGTACCCCAAAGCAAGCCTGGAGCCCAGGGAAACGCTTGCATTCTTCCCCCCACACCTTCGGGATGGCTGGCGGCTGTCGAAATGCCTGACGCGAGGCTGCGTTCCTCTGATGACACAGAGTAAATTTTAACAACCACGCTCATAACCACAGAGAAGAAGGGTGTAAAATCAAAATGCTGACACAACTTTAACTATAACGGCACAAATGTGCTGCTATAATATTTTTACAGCTCCTTTTTATACATAATGCATGATCCTTCTGCTCAAGTTTCCTCTACGTTCTTTTCCTGTGAAATAATTTACATTCATACATAATTTATTACAGCAACTTGTAAAGTAATTACGGGTTTCAATCATTTTTTTTCTCCTTTTTGGCAGATAAATTCAGTTTGGATCCTAACCCAAACATTTCTCTTCATGCGGGTGCACATCCAACTCCCTTTTTCACATGTTGTTCGAGTCAGATTTTACTCTCCTGGTCCCTGTGCACTGGGGAAAAGGCAGCCTGTATTTTCCACTGCCCCCTGTCTATGTTCAAGAGATGATTCCTAAATGTGGAACAAATCTAATGGCTGTAATTAGCTGATGGCAGCGCCACAGAGCCTGACAGCCCTCCTGCTTTCCCATGGCACAAATAAGATTAAAATACGATGCGTGGAGCTATGCTTCAATGAGAAATGCAAACAACAGCCCCCAAACCTACTGCCTGAGCACACGCACCGTGCCGGCGGCGTGCGTGCTCTTTGTGCCGACGGCCCGCACGTCGGAGGGAAATTCCGCACCTTTTTGGTAAGACGCGCCCGCTCCTCATCGCCTGCCCCTTGCCAGGACGCGGCACCACGCCGCACGTGCGCGGCTCCTCGAAAACCAGCGGGTCCCCTCCGCCGCTGCCCTCGGCAGCCCTCGCCTCGCTGGGACTCTCATCCTGCCCCCACGGCCACCGGGCCCGCAGTCGCCTGGCCACGGGCTCAGTAACGCCGGCTGGAGTTCGGATCAAAGATTTCTGCTTGCTCACACAGAGAACTTGGGGCTGTGGCTGTCGTTACGCATCCGCCGAGCTTCTTGTAGAGGGCTGACGCTGCTGTAGTGTCTGCTACTACCGATTTAGATGCCAAATGCTTCTGACATACCTGCTAGAGAAGAGTTGGTCGATACTGCCAATGCATTGGTACAATAGTGGAGATCTTCCACTGCCGTCCACCCACAGACAGAAAATTTTCAATACAGCAAGCCAAAAGAAATACCCAAACCTTCTAAAATGCTCACTTCTTTCTCTGGCACAGTCTTTCACTGGAGGACATGTGATGGAGAGCGCAAGGGAAGAAAAGGAAAAAAATCTCTATCCAGTAATAGGACAACTCCTATACTGCCAGGTGTTTCAAGGGCCCATCAAGGAGAAGGAAAAAAAGAAATTGCTTTTGTTTCTTTATGGAGCCCTTTGCTGGGAAGAAGATTAAAGATGAAATGCCTAGAACTATAAATTCAACAATCTTTTTAGTAATATTACTATCATCCCACTGACAGAGTATTACTTATAAATCTAAAAATCAAAAGCTTATTTAGGTTACCTTGAGAAGTGGATCTAACATTGCATCATCTGACATATCAAGCCTTTAATAATGCTTACTCATATACTGAGTTATATTATAACCTATAACCAATTTTCGGATCCTCACAGAGTTTAATACCTTATGAGATGCTTACATCTAAAATGCATGGGGTTCAGTTTACTCCCTTCCCCTTCAAACTGGTTTTCAGTGTTATTTTGCCAGCAATGTTATTGGCAGAGTGGCTTCTGCTGCCCGTTGTGACGCTGCTGGAGTCCCCGTACCGAGGCATTTGTGCCATTTATGTTTTGACTCCTTTAAATTTGGCTTGAGGATGCCACTACAGAATTTGGCAATGGGAGCAATCCCTGTATGGCATCCCCTCTGGCAAGAGACAGAGCGGGGCACCCATTCTCCTCACATGAAGCTTCGGGGCCACCTCTAATGCTTTGGCTACTGAGTTAAGCAGATGACACAAAAATTCACATTATGCCACATATAAGCACAACCCCTGGCTTGCCAGCCTGGGCCAGCCGGGTTTGTTGGTTGTGGGATATGGTGCACACCTGGAGGCCTCGACCAACTTCTTCCTGCTCCCTCCAGGAGATACATGTCCCCGGGCCGAAGCTGGTGAGAAGCCCCAGTGCTTGGACCTTGCTCTCCGCAGGATGCGGTGCAAGGCGGGGCTGACACTGGCTGTGCCACCACTCCAAACCTCGCTGTGTTTATTCATCTCCGTGCTTTCCTTCTCGGCCCTCTGACCTGAAATACTCACCCAGTTGCACATTCAGTGCCACCATAACCCTGGGACTTATTTAAAATGTTGAGCAAGTTTCAGCACTGAGTTGGTTTGCGATCATGGCCCAAGTTTGGAGGCATCAAGACGAGCATTTGGGAAAGAAGCCTAAAATTAAGCACAAACCAAACAATGCTCTCACATGCCACAGACTCGCTCCTCTTCACTGGGCATGACAAAGACAATTACATGGCAAGCTGTGGTCAAGGAGGTGAGATGGGGTTCCCTTGGAAACAGGATAATTTGGCAGCCAGGGAAGACCAGCGCAGCGCTAGGAAGACGCAAAAGGCTTTGTAAAAGCTATTAACACCAAGCTGATTTTCAATTAGGCTTAGACTCTTCATATTTGTGGAAGGGCCTGCCAGTGCCACAGCACAAGACAAAACCATCTGATTGGGTTTCTTTGTTCCTTACTCATTTTTGACAGGCAGGAGAAAGGGAACAGACTGTTTCTACCCATTCTTGACCTAGAAGCTTGTGACTTTCATCTGAAAAAAATCAAAACTTTTTCCATCTTCCCCCCCTCCTCCAAATGACTTATCAGAGAGCTTGGGAAATACCTCCCCTCAATGCATGTGCTCAGCTCCCATTAACGCTAATGAGAGCTGTGTCCATGAAGAAAAGGGGTAGCTGCTTTGTCTGTAAAGTATTGGCTTTCATACCAAGTAGCTTGGCTCAAACTTGACCTACAATTTTAATTGGGTTTTGAGACTTCGCCTAGTGACTGGCTCCCCATTACAAAACCCAAAGAACACAATATAGTGGCACATCCTCCTGCATCTTCGTTTTTTTCAGGATCATCGGCCAGTGCACCAATCCCCCACCAATTTCAGTGACTGTTCAGTGTAACAGTTGATAGAGAGCTCTGCCATAAAAGGTATTAAACACCATATACAACAGCTTATGTTACTGTCAAAGGCAAAAAAAGATATTTTCATTGTTATCTGAGGCTTGTCCAAGCACATCGTGCCAAGTGGTAGAACATTTTAGTGATAACACTGATATTTATTACTTGCATCATGTAAATAGTCCAGAGCTGTGGTCGTGGGCTGGATACTCAAACACAAGAAACATGATCTCGGACCCAAAATGGTTACAATCCCAACTGTGTGAATAACTCTAAAAATAAGCACACATATCAAAGCACTGGGGGGGAAGGAGACAAGCAATTCACTCAGCACTGACAAGAGGGCAGAAAACCACCTCTGGGAAGGAGGGTGGCCCGGCCCCACCACTAAGGGGCTTCCCGCACCGGGTGATGCTGCACGCTGTGGCATTGGGCACGGGTGGGCTGCACCCTGGGGGCACCCACGCCAGGGTCTGCAGGGGAGCATTTTCAGGAGAGCTCCAGAAGGTCAGGACATCTTCCCGCACATTGCTGTGGACACGGGAGCAGAGGTGAAGGAAATACAGAACAAAGTTTCTGCTACTTACCCATAACGCCGCAAGAGAAGAGGGTAGGTCCTTGACTCATCTTTGGAGTGTGCTGAAAACAACCAGAAAAACCATTCACTTCTCGCAGACTCGACCGATGCGTCAGAAACCGCCCTGCCCGCATCCTCAGCCAGCCCGGCGGGAGGAGCGGCGCGGGGGCCCGCTGACCACGCGCGCCATCCGGGGACAGAGCGAAGCACCCAAGGGCGCAGCCTTGCCTCCTGAGCGACACGTTATCCTCCTTCCGTCTTCCCTCAGCGAAACCGAGGGTAATTATGCGCTGTGGAGAGTCGGTGTCGAGACCTGAGCTCACAAACCATCGCTCCTACAGCTAGCCCTTGCCCACGGGAACAGCTGCAGCCAGGCCCCCAGCCCCAGAACACTGCAGAAGCTAAAGCAGGAGTTGCAGTTCAGCAGTAACTCTGGAGTGGGCAGGAAACAAGCAGCAGTGGTGGCTGACCCCCTCCAAGCTCATGAAGGCCTCCCATCTAGACACAAAGCAGCTATGTGGTTTTTTTAAACATGTAGTGTGTTTCTAAGGCAAGGCACCCTCAGCCCAGCACTTTTCCTGAGAATTCTGCATTCATATGGTGCCAATTTGCACTAAAAATAGGGAAAATGCCATTATATGGGCACTAAATAAGCCCAGTTGGCTTTTTACGTTCTTTTTTTCCAAGAATTTTCCTCCTGACTGTGTACGACGAATCATCAGACTTCTAAAAATGGGCATGGACAGTTTTATATACAATAAATCAATATGTCATCTGGAGTTGCATGCCATTCCAGCTATGTCTGCAAAAACACACTTTCATACTAATTGTTCTTTTGTTCCCCCCCAAAATATCCATATTCTGCTTCTGAAGTGTCTGTCCTGGCAGCTCCATCCTATCTGAATGAGGCTTTACTTCATCTGAGCAAAGCACCGGCACGCGCTCCTCATCTCTCTGCGCTACCATAGGTGTGTTTTGTCTGGCATTAGGTCACCACGTTCACACCTTCTCTCCTGATTCATCTTGTACACGTTGTCTGCTCACATAATTAATAATAATAATAGTAACAATATTAGTAATGTACCAACTGCTGGCACTGCCCCTACAGAGCAATCCAACAAAACAATCCCACTTCATATACAGAATACTGCCAATATGGAATGTAGAGGGATGTGGAGGCAGAAAAGCAATGATTTGTGCCAAGGAGAAGAACGTAAATAATGGTCAGTCATCTTTTTTGGAGCATGTGCCACTTTTGTAGGTGAAGTAAAGATATTTCTATCTACCAGGCCGCATCTTATTAAGTGGCAGGTAAAATTAATCAGGAGGCAAGGAAGATGTGCAGCTGTCTCCAAAGAGTGGCCGAAGTGGAGCAAACATGGCAATGGGACAAACCCCAGGAAAGGCAGCATTTTTGACAGCACACATCTGCATGCCAGTCCCCAGAGCAGCAGGCTTGCTCAGAGACAAAAGCTAATGCCTGTGAATGAGGAAGGGAGAGGAACATCTTCAAATGACATATGTCCCATATTGAGTGTAATTACCATTTTGTAAGAGCTTAGTCTAACATCAAATTGGGATATAAAACAACTAACAAACCCATCAGTCTTCAGCAGGTGATAGTGCCCTGCTGCTCAGACCTTTACTTCATTTAGGTTTCACTCTCTGGCCCTCCCCATGAAGTCAATGGAAAAACTCTTGCTTTCTTTGCTAGATCAGACTTCTTGTGAACATCTGCCCCAGTTTAAGCACCCAGATAACCTGGCAATTCAAATTGTGTAACCAGAACTGTTATTGCACTATTGACACAGCACCGGCACTGTGGTAGGCACTCAGCAAACAAGGGAGGGCAAAGTTTGGCGGTGGGGCTACGCAGCCCTTCCCGCACTGCCCGCTCGCTGGGTGACGTGGAGAGGAAACTTCTGCTCTTCTGCCTTTCTGCAGCCGACTCCCCTCTGGCTGCACAGGCAGCGGCACCCTGCGGAGATGTGCAGGGACGGGACCCTTGCCCAGGCTCCCACATCTTCTTGGGGCACGACCGGAGCTGATGCTCAGTCTCCCCTCTTGCAGGAGATGCTGCCTTCCCAGAAGGAGCCAACACTAAAGCAAGGACATATTTCTAATATATTAATAGTCTTCTTTCCCAAATTTCACCCTTTGAAGCCTCTTGCTTGGCTACCTCCTCCTCCACCACACGCTGCCCAGGCAGCTCGCACAGCGCGGCCACCCAGCATCCCACGCTATCTGCCCAGGAAGCCTGGCCAGACAGTTCTTCGTCCTCGGCAAACTTGGGCATTTTATGCTCAAAATGCCCTTTTATGGCTAATCCTGCCAGATGCTTCCTGCCGTGTTCCTGAGCATCCTTATCTGCAGTTTCCGCGCCCTGCGAGGAACAGTTTTTGGTCTCCTTCGTTTTCAGACTACGACCATTTCTCCTGGAGGACAGAGGTGCAAACATCCATGACCAGCCCTGCCCTGCGCTTTATCAGTCAGATGGCTCTGCGTTATCCCGCACACCCCCAGCTCACGCTGGCACTGCTTCTCAGACCACTGCCCCTTTCAGCGTCATTTACTCAGTTTGCTGCCCCAGTTTATTTTCTGTTGCCTGCTCGTTCGGCATGTTTGGGTTTGCATCCCTCCCAGCTGCCAGTGAGACTGTTAGGTAACAGCCCTGACCTCTGCCTTCTCCCACTTAATCCTGCTCCCCACTTGCTCATCCTCCTATTAATGATGAGCATCTGTTCACTCTGGGTAAAGCAACTTCTAACCTATGTTATTCATGGCGTCGATTTTTTTTTTTACTGTTTATTCTATTGCATGCTTACTGAAATGCACATATGCAAAAGTCACAGCACTCCAATCATTTACTAATCACCTGCTCCTTGGATATTAATGCAGCCCAGTAGAAACCAGTGGAGCGATAGTGATAAAACCATCTAAAGATCTGGCCCTGCAGCACAAAAAAAAACATCATAAAACTACAGCAAAGCTATCAGCAGCAGCAGAGTTGTGAACTAAGACTTTGCAAAGCTTACCAGCTCAGTCCTGCATGTTACAGAGTCAGCACCTTTGTTTTCCCGAGTTTTGGTTAAGATCATCACCATGGTAATGCAGTCCTGCCTCGGAGTCCGTCAGAGTCCAGGCAAAGATCGCCATCAGCCATGGTCTGGCGAAGCTCCCGTTTCAGTGCATTTTCCCCCAAAAAGGGCTGAGCGCAGCAGGGGGCTGCGGCCAAACGCCGGTGACTCCCTGCAGGCACAAGGAAGAGAGGACAAGGTTTAAAGCAAGGTTTGAAGCACTGTTCCTGGCCAAAGCACGACGTGCAGGTGTGGGGCGAAGGGGCTGCGTTAGGAGTATTTATTTTAGGCTCTTAAGCATTGCTGGCGTTCCTCAGCACCCGATTAGCTCAAAGTTGTTTAGTGTGACGGCACTTGCAGGAGCTGTTGGGAGCACATACTCCTGAGGAACAGGAGTATTTCAGACAAACAAATAAATACATATTCCTCTTTAACTCTCCTTTTTGAAAAGGGGAGCCCATAGCCCCTGTATCAAAGATACTGAGGCTTCAAAACAAGGACTCACTAAAGCCCCACAGGCAATCTCACAGAAGCCCTTGCCTGCAGACCAACCAAGAGCAGATTTCCAGCAGAAGAAGCCACTTCCACATCATTACCTTCTATGAAACCCCGTGGATGTCCCATGCCACCCCAATAACTCCCTGGTTCCTGGCCCATGAGGAGCCCTTTGGGGAAGGAACGAGGCAAAGAGTTGCCTGCAAGGAAGGAGAGGGCTCCCTGCCCACAGATCCTGAGGGCACACAATGTCTCTTGATCCTTACTTATCTCCTTGGTAGCTTTAGGTGGTAAAAGCTAAGTTAGGGCTGCACAATGAGGAGCGCACATTGGAAAATGCAAGCAATGCTCACACGGCACCGCACAGGCTTGGCCACGAGCGCATGTCCAGCCCTGCCTCACCTCCTGGCATCCTCTCCCTTACATTTACCCCCATGCAAAAGCGGACAGATTGCAATTCAAATCTGATTATAGAAATCAGTGTTTTTCCCAAATCACTCCTCTAATCCTGTTTCACTATTTTGTTGCCTTGCAGTTAATGCAAACAAACAAAAACACCATTTGCATGATCCAACAAGCATGAAACACTTATCTTGTAACATGCAGTCAAAACCAAATTGCAGTATTTAAGGACAATATTTGAGAACATGCTGCTAAGTATTAAACCTCATTACAAACTGATACGGATTCTCTCTCCAGCTAGTAAATCATCTTTTTCGTGTTTACTTGGATTAGAGGTCACGACGGTGTTATGAGTAGCTCATTTAAAGGCCAGCTGGCTGGTACAGAGAAATCACCTACTCTGGTCTTGTGAGGACAAAGTTCACCCAGAGTGCAAAGCCAGCATCGGGAATCAATACATTTTTCAAAGATTTACTGTTCCAAATGGTACGTGGTACAGACTCCAGCTTCTTCTGGGACATTGGTTGCCTTATAACACAGCTTCATCACAAACCCCTGGGCAACCCAGTGACCACGTGGAAGCCTCCTCCAGCTCTGCACTGTGGCCAGCTTGGGGACAACAAGCTGTTCTCCAGGAGCACGCAGAAAGAGTCATTGTATGTTCAGTAGTAAGCTCCATGGGAGCCTTGTATTTCTGCATTTCGACAGGCCTTGCACCAAATATATCGGTATGCAGCAAAACCCAGAGGTCCCATCGGGAAGGGATGGCTGCTTATGCCAGGCTCTGAGCGAACACAAGGCGAGGGGACCCTCCCCAAAAAGGGCTTCAGCACATAACAGGGGACAGATGGGGACAAACCAAAGATGCCTGGAAGCAAGGAGCAATCAACGTGGAAATAGATACAGAGGGGAAAAAATAAGCAACGCTGGTGGTACGCTCACTGCCAAAGCCTCCGGTGTTTCATAGCAAGATCTCCAAAGCCGTCATGGTGCCCCAGCAACACGCACATGGTACCACACAGCACCCCATCTCTGGAGGCTCATCTCCTCTTCCTCGGGATCACCGGGAATGTCACCAGGAATGCTCTTCCTGCAATTTCAGCTCCATCAGCGACCATTGGCTGAGCCACAGCCAAGAAACACCTGAGGTTCATACTTTCCTCTGCCACAAGCCTCCTGGGCCACGCCGGACCACCTCTGGCCATGCCCATTGTCTGGCCTGATCCTGACACAGGGACAATGATGCTTGCCTGCACCGGACTTGTGGTGCTTCGGAGGGTGCCAGGGCCATGGGTGGCACAGCAGCTGCAGGGGAAGTTCAGATCAAAATATCTGAATATCAAAATAACAGCAGGAAAGCAGTTAAGCACGGTTCCTCGTTAACAGGCTACAATTTCTCCACAAATAATTATCTTTCCCTAAGGTAATGATTAATGCTGCCGATGCAGACTGCTACGCATGCCCAGGCACGACAGCAAGCCCAGGCAGTGCCATGCCCACCGCATCTCCACCAGGAATGCCACCACCACCATGGCATGCCGCTGAGCTGGGACCACACGTCACCCCGCCAGCATCCCACCAGCATCGGTCCCACCAGCATCAGGACGTGACTTCAGGTGCGGGCTCTTTTGTTTAAACTACCGCTTGGTGTTGTTTTTAAAGCACCCCCACCAATAAATCGCAAGGAAAAAAAAAAAAGGAAAAGCAAAACTTTCCACTGAAACGTGATCTTTGGCTTCCCGTCCTGCTTCGCAGAGCTCCTGACGCACAGAGGCGTGCTCCTGCCCTTCGGGACGGTCTCCCTGTTAACGCTGTGCCGCGAGCAGGAAACTATTGTGTATTTATAGACAGGAGGCTTTCACACACACGGATGCTAATAAAAAGATACTCTTCAGGGACCATTAATTGTTTTAAGAAATGTATTTCCTCATTTGCAATCAGATAAAGGAGCTATCTTCAACCTTCAGTCAAGGTTAAGTTTAGACTTGGGCCACAGCCACGGGGATGACACAGCCTGGGAGCTGTTTCATCCCTTAAAGTTTTACAGTACTCCAGGCTTAGACCAAGTTTCCAGAGAACATGCCCTCAGCACCTCGCATCTCATTTCGGCCGTCGGCACAGAGGATGCTAGGGCACCCACACTGTGGCCACAGCCAAGCTGTAGACGCATTCCACAGATGAATGCATGATTTCTGGAGCCAAAGTCAATCACTCAGCTGCTTTTTGCCCAGTAATCTCTCCCACTGCCTCCCTTAGGCTCAGGGGTTGCCTGGGCATCCCTTTCTGCAGCGAGAACTGCTCCAAGCACCCCACCGAAAGGTTCGCTGCCAGCTCCGCTACCTGCCTCGCTGCATGGAACATCCATGAGCAGCACCAGCACAGGGAAATCGGAAAATGTTACCAAACCACGCTATTTCCATGGGTACTGCTTCAAAACACAGACCGAGTGGAAGCCTCTGTGACCTCTGCAGTTGCAGAGATGGAAAGAGGTTTCTCTCAGATCTGATTTATGGACAGTATCACAGCAACTGAATGCTGGTCTTTGAAAAAAATTACAGTGGGAAAAGAGTAAATCAGCATTTCTAAGTTTCACTCGAGGACATAAAGTCTTGTGATCAACCTAAGCCGTATCTCCGGTTGCTCCGTGGACTGACAGAGAGCTACTATTACTACCGTTGCCTTAGATTTACTGCCCGTCGGAAGGAATGAAACCTATACGCCTTTACTGTTAGCCATGTAGCAGTCACAGTAATATTTTGCTTCCTTTCTGTTCTTAGAGTTGTTCAAACCGAGAATCTCTGTTTCTCACTCAAAGCCTCGCGTCATTGCCAACACCCCTTCTGCCAGCAAGAAGAGGGCAAGACCTCCTAGCCCAAGTGTACGATCCGTTAGAGTCAGACGATCAAACTTTCATTCGTGGGCCGGAAAAGTAATGCCTGCGAACAGACGAACTCCCTACAACGTGCTGGCAGGGGGCACAGCCGCAGGGCTGCTCATCTTCGGCAAGCAGCCCTCCTCCCAGGGACGAGCTGGCCCCCTGCACCGAGACCGGCACCGCGGCAGGGATCTCCGTGCAGCTGTACCCTGCTCGCCCCCCGCTCTGAACCTGCGAAGGAGATCCAGGGATTTAGCTCTGAGACACCGGAGGAAGGACAAGAGCCCCAACACGAGACAGAACAGACACCACGGGTTTATATAAACGGCTCTCCAAGAGGGAAAGCAGAAAATACAGTCTGACCGTGGAAAACATGAACCTGCTTCCTCCAAGCAGAAAGCGAGCGGCTGGAGGAACAGATCCTGTGATGGCAGCGTTTATTTAACACATTTTTAGACCCACACGTTTGAAGAACCAAACCTAATCCCTCAGGGCGAACTCTGAGCACATTTCTAACACGCTTAACCACCCTCCCACTCTCACCAATTAGACTTAAGTTCCCGTCCTGCTACGCAGATCATAATTTCTCTGTGCAGGAAGACTGCTACAAAACCTGGGGCACCAGCACCACGCAGTAGGCAAATACTCTCCAAAACGCGACGGGTCTGTCGGTGACTTACAAGGAATTTGGGGAAATAGCCAAAACTGGTTATTGTAACGGATGGTGGTGGGGACAAACAGTCCCCGGGGAGAGCACACGAGGCACGATACGAAACCCACCACACAGCCCAGCAGGAGGGAGCCCAGCTCCCCCAGCCACCCCAGAAAGTTCAAATGCAAGTCTGGTATTGAACAGCGTTCTTGGGGGGGGGAACCAAAAACCTTCCCGAAGGTTTGCATGGGACAACGTGTATATTTTAAAAGGCAGAATTAAAGCTATGAAGAGCATAACATTTTTTGCCCAGTCACTGGATGGTGTCCAAGTAATAAAAAGTCTTCTCTTGGTGGAGCTGACTGTCTTCTTTCCACAGAATGCCATTCGATTAAGATATTTCGGGGCTACACTGAATCTCCACATTGCACAGTCTGTCTCACCCTGCTTTAAATAATACCAAGAGGTACGTTTTCAACCTGTAGATTTATTGTGTTACAATTCCGGAAAAATTCCTTGCACCCTAATGTTTGCATAGAGCCAAGCGTGGGCTCATTTCCTCATTCAGGCAGCACCTTGACTTCTGCAGCAAGGCTGAAAGGTGCTCAGCTCTGGGCAGCTTGCTCCCCTTCCTTAAGCAGTCTTGCTCAGCTTCTCACTCCTCCACGTCACTATGAATATTGATTTTATTTACAAGGTTAAAACCTCCAATAAGTGCAAAAGATCCCATTCAGGGCCTGGAAATCAGCCTTTGCTCTCTGAAAATCACGGCAGGATTCTGCACCGAGAGGAACGAGCTACCCCAAGGACAAAACCACCATTCCTTAAAAACGACGCCCGCCGTTCCCAGCTCCCGCAATCCAGCCCCTGGCGGGGAAGCGCAGGGGGCAGATCCCGCGTCCCGCGCCGCGGTGCCCTTCTGGGGCCCTCCTGCGTGGCCCGGCAGCGACTCAGCTCTGCCACGCACTCAAGGCAATCCAAGTTACCAGCCAAAGAAAGGGAAGGAAGAACAGCCCTCCTCTGCCTGCTGCCTGGAGCCAGACCAGTCTTTTCCAGGGCTAACGAGACAAAGATGCACTTTCGCCATTAATAAGTAAAAGACTTGCCTCCCCTCGACGTTTTTAACTGCCGGCAGAGCAAAGGGGGAAGCAGTAATTGGTTGTGTTTAAGACGACAGTAGCTCGGTAGATTTGCATGGCTTTGTGATCCGCGTAATCTCCTGGCTTACGATTAACAGCTCACGGCCGGAGTAGAGCTGCTCGCCAAAGGCACCCGGCGCGCCAGCGTGGCGAGAGCTGCCAGCACCGGACAGCCCATGCCGGGCGTTCCTCCACAGCTACGCTAACGAAAGCCACAACCAGAAGGAGCCCAAGGTTCACCACGGCAGCACCCATCTCGGGGGGCCATGCCACGAACGGAAGATACAACGTGCAGCCACCGCGGATGACCATGTGAAGCCTGGTCCAAGGCTGGCCCTCACAACGAAGAACCACAGATGTGCCATGGTGCTGCCCACAACCATAAATAAATCACAAAGCAAATCAAAAATCTACTTCAATCCAACCCCTGCCTCCAAGTGCTTGGGCACCGTGATGGAGCCTGCCTCAACTTGATGACAAAGCCACGTAAGGGGGTTCACAGCGCCCTGAGCCCAAAGCCAGGCACCCAAATACCCCCAGCCTCCAGGGAGAGCCTGAAGTCCAAGCGCACGCCCAGATCTGCGCAGCTGGGTTGGGTCGCATCCACGTACCAGCTCTCACTAAAAAAAATAAGCGATTAAGGAAAATTACACACCATCTAGTTCAGTAAAGAAACATCAGTTTTATTGCCCCCTTGCTCTTACGGAATAGGAGTGGCAGGGGAAAGACTCCCTTACAAACAAACGGCGGAAAGGGACGGAGGGAAAGGACAGGGTAGGGTCAGTGGTGCTTTGTCTCAACATCTTAGCTTGAAGAAAATGGTGTTGGAGTGACTTTGCCTCTTCCTCCCTGGCAACTGAAAAGGAAAAGAAGAGAGCAAAATTAGTCATTGCAAACAGCAACTGGCAAGCGAGAGGTGCAAACTAGGAGGCTGCTGGTGTCCAGCTGAGAGGTGGCAAGTGGACGTGCGGAGTGACTACACTGGGCCCCGTCTGCTGCACAAAAACTCGTGCACAGCCGTCGTTAAAGAAAAGAAGAGCCTACTTATTCATATGGGCTCTTCAGGATCGCTTGGTTGCACAAAGATTTTTGTGGGGGACCAGTGAAACACCTTCACAGGGACCATTCCCCCGCAGGCGAGCTGCCACAGACCTGCTCAGCCTTGGCCAGCACTCCATGGTCACCCGGGGCCAAGCCCAGCCCTCCGTGGGGCCAAGCCACCCTGGTAGGAGATACTGCCAATATTTCTGCATGGCGCCACGTGGGCCACTCAGACATACCCTAAAGGATGCTTTTAGTCAGAAAAATGGCTGTAAAAATGGCACGTTCTCTTTGAGCAAACCTGCAGTCATTGCCTAATTGCTTATTAGGGGACTGCTTCTTATTCTGAGTAATATCTCAGAGCAAGCCCAGGGAGCTGGAGCAAGGGCGGTCTCTGGAGAAGAGCAGCTGAAGCAGCACCCGCAGTCCAGCCTGCTGGTCCAAAGAACCAGCTCACCTTTCTATTTTTTTTTCCAATTTTGAGATTTATTACAAGAATTTGCAATGGTCTGTGAGACACTGTGAGTGTTGGCCATGCTCCCAAAAGTTGAGGAACTGAATTGAGAATTGCTTTGGCAGCTTAATCTTAACAACTAGGGATGCTGAACAAGCCAGCCGAGTCCAGGTTTACTTTTAATTACCGCTTGGAGTATGCTGCTCTAGTAAACAGAAACAAAAAACACTTCTTGTTTCTTCCGCATGCTATTTTCCCATTTACAACCTGAAATGTGTGAGACGGAGATGGCAAACAGGGTCCCACCGTGCCATTTTTACAGACCCACTTCTCAAACATAAACGGTTTCAAATAGCATGTACACCCATCTTAATACCTACCTCTGGAACACGACGTCCACCTACTTACGGCCAGACAACGCCCCAGGGGTGAGAGGGGCTTCTTGGCCAGCCCAGCTGTGCTTGCTCCAGAGCTCCTGGTCTTGCAGCGGCAAAGCCAGCACAGCGATGTCAACCGCAACATCTTCAACGCATCAGTGACAACCAGAGAACCACCACACGGACCAAGTACTAGCAAGATCTGGGACATCTTGCCATGTAATGCAGGAAATCTTGCTAAGCACCAGGAAAACACCATCATCGTTCTCAGATTTGGATACCGCCAGCAACCCAGATTTCTCCCCTTTTTGAGGTGGAGCTGGAGAACTGGTAGTGGCTGACAACCCTGAAGAACCAGGGTGACAGAAGTATCTGAATTTAAAGCAGGGAAATACTGGACGGATGCAACGATGGAGGGAGAACAGCCAGACTTTGTATGATCTTCTCCTACCACTTCATCCTTATAGATAAATGCTCTAAGATTGCAGAACCTCCTGCAGAAAAATGATCACTCAGGACATTCCAAAAATTGAAATTACCTACCTGAACGAGGCAGACAAAACCTGAGGAGTTTTGAATGCTTTCAGCTGACAGTCTCTGTGCCTACAAAGGGCACCACCTGCGACCAGCCCGCATAGAGCAAAGCCACCCATGCAGCCAGCGATGCCACCGCTGCGGTCACACCACGCCACGCCGCAGCAGCCAGGCCACCGCCTGCGCGAGGCCAACGTGCTTCGGCTCTTGGGCAGTCTTTGGGATGCCATTCCCCAGCTTTCAAAGAGCTCCTCGGCTCCTGAAGGACAAACCTAGAGCCTTTACTAATCCTCCGAGCAACCAAAGGGCACATTTCGCCGTTGTTTGTCCATTCACTGCCACCAACGTTGCATTGGCGAGGTACGGCAGCGGCGCGTCCACAAAGGGAGGGGACCAGGAAACCTTTGCCCACGCGCAGCCGCTGCCACCTCCGTCCCTCCGGCACTCTGGAAATACGTTTCCCAGCCCTGCATCCTACATAAATCTCCTTAATGAATGAGGAGCCAAACATCTGCGAGTTGTCTGAATTAGCGCGAATTTGGCAGACTGAACAGCAAACTTGTATCGCCCTGCAGCCTTCACATTTCTTGTTTTCCTCAGGTTCATTAAATACACAACAATCTGTTACCAGAAGACGGTTCCTACGTGCGCAGGCTGCCAAGGAGCCGATTTCGATAGCGCTGGCGGAAACGAGCGGAGAGGGGAGGGGGTGCTCCCCTCCGGGCAAAGCGGGGGAAGATGCCTTCAGAAGCAGAGGACATCCTGCAGCACCATCTCCGCTGCTGTGTCCAGAAGGGAAAACCAGGCAGGGCCAGGCAACCTCCCTCCCTCGGAGCCAGGCGCTGTGAGGGTTCCCCGTACCCGTGACATACCCGTGGGCACCGGGTGTCCCCGTGACTCGGGGAAATCAGGCGTTTCCCACTGCTGCCCAGCAAGCCTGGCAGCGCGGAGCCCCACAAAGTCACTGCCAGCACCAAGACGTGGGCAGGACGGTCTCAGTTGGTGATGGGGAACAGTACTGGATGCTTCACTTCCCTCAAATGAAGTCTTTCTCTTTGAGGAAGAAGTCAGAGCAAACACGCGCTCATTGTGTTTACTCATTTAAATCAAAGCCAAGCAGCACCTGAATGCACTTGACAACATTTCCACGGAGCCATTCATTGAGAGCTTGGACTTAGGTTTCAGCTGGTGTTTTTAATATCTCAGGGAGACATTCGCGAAGCTGGAATAATACCGAATCTGTTGCTACAACATACTCTCAGTTCCCGTAAGGTGTCAGCAGCACGTATAGCCCAAACCTCGCGTAGCTTTGGCTCCTTAAACAGCTCCCCGAGGGCCGGACCGGGGAACGTTTCCCCGCCGCCGCACGCACGCCCACGGCTCCCCCGAGCTGCTGCGAGCGCGGGCACAGCTCCGCCGCCTTGGCTTCAGCTGCCCAAAAGCAACGTCCCCCAGCGGCCGGTCGCCCCGTGCTCCTCTGCAGGAGTAATACCCGCAGAGGGGAATTTTTCCCACCGGCCGGAGGTGGGATGCTTCATCCACTGGAGACACTGGGGTGGGATGAGCCCCAGTACAGCTTGGCACCGATAGAAGCCCCTATTTCTCAGCCTGTCCCTGAGACAATAGAAAAAACTATCCAGCAGTAAATGGAAATGAAAACCACGTCTGGTTTTATTTGAGCTGGCACAAACACCATCCTGTTCAGCCTTCCTCAAGCTCCCTAACGGGACGAGGCACGACTGCTCCCTTCCCACCAGGTGCCAAGTCATATTCAACAGCGTGAACATGCAGTAAAGGGGAAAAAAAATCTGCAGTTTTTCCTCCAAGTGTCTCCAGCACCTGGATCCTCTCCACACGTCCCTCTTCCTCCCACTCCACAGGCAAAAATCAGGAGGAAAAGCCGATGCCTTGGTGCTGCGGAAATGGGATGCCCAAAGGACAGATGGGTCAGCCCCGGCGCCAGAGTGGCATGGACCACGCAGCCCCCTCCCAAAATGCCATCCCGAGGAGAACTGACCTCAATGCTGCATCCTGTCCCGGCTCCCCAGCTGACAGCAGGCTGTCGGGAAGGGTATCATGCCAGGTACTTTGGCAGTGCACAGATATGAACGATTGCCCAGTACAAACGGGGCGGCAGAAACGTCCATCTTCATCACATGGAGAAATACATATTGCTACACTCGTGAGCAAAGGGATTAATGCCTCCTAGAATTTGGAAATCATGACAAAGTCCCCAGCATCATGACACCACCTTAAAATGCATGAGACTGCAATTTAAGCACTAGGCTCAGTCTTTTGGGTGACCTTGTTTTTTCAGACTTTTTCTTCGCAACACTTTTTCTTCACCCCCTCCCTTGCTCTCCTTCCTTTTGGGGGATGATACCTATTCTAGACATTGGCATTTGTAGAAACAGTAACGGGAGCAGAAGCCCGCAAAGGAAAAACTCTGTGGTTAGCAGAGATGTAGAAAACAAGATACGAGGGTTTTTCTAAACATTAGGAACAATAAAATGACCCACTCACAATAGTGCTCCGCAGTGAGACAGACAGGCAGGAACAGCAGGAATGATGCAGAAAAGGGAGAGACGGTCGATACATATTTAAGCACTGTACTAAGGAGAAAGTAAAATGACAGAGTCGGGTTTGTCACCTAGAGTAACCTGGGATGATATTAAACAGCAGGCACTAAATATAGATCTTTCTTAAACACCAGCTCCACATAATTTACACCTTAAACCTTCACAGGATCGTGCCAGAAAGTCTCCACGCCACGACCGCTGGCTCTGGCGGCGTCGGGAGCGCCGGGGGAGCTCCGGGAGGTGCGGCACCAGCAGGCAGTCCGTACGCGGTAATCCCCGGCACCGGCAAACGGCCCCGCCAGACCCCATCTTCAGCGTGAAGACAAAGTCGGGAAACATAACTGGCGGCAGGGAGAAAAGAGATTTCAGTGGACGTGGTACCTCCGTGAGGGTAAAAGGGTAAAACAGACCTGTTTAAATGAAGTTTAAGATATTTAACCCATCAAAACGAGGTGGTCTGATTGCGTAGCCCAGCTGAGGTTGGTCTTAAAATAACACCTCTCCTGAAAAAAAAGCTTTTGGCTCAACACACGTGTAGGAATAGCAAAGAGCAGACCTTGCAGCTATTATAATCGCATATAATTCCTGGTGCTCGCAGCCAGGGTAGGTGACATCCCACAGGGAGGCAGGGCCATGCCCTCGGTGGGAGCCGCGTAACCAAAGCTCAGCCTCCTTGCAAAGGGAAAGCACGAAAAACATTCGCAATTTACCCAGTCTCTGCCCTTCCCAGCCTGTATCCAAGAATAACAATTCATCCCAATCCTGCTTGGGAAAAGTAATTTTCTACCAACAACATAAACCATGTGCAACTGAAAACGGGGGTGGCTCAGTTTCCAAATGAAGCTATCAGTAACTGCAAATCTTCATTAGCCGCGACGCTTTCACTCTGGGCAGTACCAGCCATTGCACTGTATTTCAATTATAACACAACTGATGGTCCAATAAAGAGATAATCTCTCCTCTGAACTAACAGAGAAGCTACAAAAAGCAAATGTAGATTTTTTTAATGCTTTCTGTACCTTCATAATTGTAATGGATATTCAGCTTTTCTACATGATAGTAGCTCTCGGCATCTATTTAATAGTGTTAGAACTTGTCCTTTCAAAAATATTATACAATATTCATTAGTAATGGCTGGGACAAAAAAAAGCATGCCATAATAGGGTCAGTAATACATACTTGAAGTAATTTTATGGCGTCCACAACTATTACCCAGCACACCACGAGGCTATTTGCAGTAACATTAAGGTTGGCACACAAACACAAACCTCACAACCTCCACGGCTCCTGTCACTTTCCCACTTCACTTGAAATGAGAAATTGCCACAGCCGTCTGACCTACCCATGCCGTCAGTCTGTCCCTAGCAGAGACAAGACCAGTTGCCCTCATGAAGGCAGTTTTATTTCCCCGATATTTCCCAGTGGCAGAGAATTAGAGGGATCAGGTGCTTTAACATTTCCCCAAGGAGACCCCGGATTTAGGATCGGGATGAGGCTCCTGAACCCCCAGTCCCGACCGGCAGCAGCACGGTGCACCAAGCCCTGCTTCTCCTCTGCCATCCTGAGGACTTTTGGTCCTTTCTTCCTTGGGCTGGCTTCAAACAGGGAGAGGGAGGGCAGGTTTTCCAGCTGCTGGAGCAAAGTTTGCCAGGTTTCATTTTTTACAAACCCTCGGAGACGTAACGGTATACGAGCACAAAACAGCCACGAAGTCAAACCCTCCTTTCGCTATGGTCCCATACCTACCGCACAGCGCAAATCCTGAACTTTGGCTGCTGAAAGCAGAAGTATGGCCAGGATCCACGAATACTGGGAATGATACAGCCCAGGGGATGCTTCAAATGGACTGCAGAGGAGTGATACCAATGCTGCTACATTTAATCCTCTGAAAGCAAAAACTACGACCAAGTCTCCTTTGGGCTTTGCTATTATTATTCTTTGTGGAGCAGGGGGGTATAAAACCCAGCCCCTTCACCAGAACACATTTTTTGCACTCGCTTACCCATTTCTTAAATTTAATTCAAATACAGTGAACATGGAGCCGAGCTGAGGCGGGCACCAGCGCTGCTGCCTGCCCACGGCCCCACGCCCCGCTGCGACCACAGCCGCCCTTCGCACGGGCGTCGGGGCTCTCGCAGAAGTGTGCTGCTCGGGGTAACGCAGCTCGTCCTTCGGCGAGTTTCCACCGAAGCTCCTAACACATGAACTCCTAGCATATCAGCTCCTAACACATCAGCTCCTAGCATATCAGCTCTCACACGTCTAACCTACGTTAGATGCAGAAGACATGGCATCGCATGAATCCAACCTATCAAATGCTGTAAGCTTCACAACTCACAGATCGGCTACCCAAAGCCAGGAGAAATTGTGTGTAAATGAACAGCGGGATGACACTTTTTAATTGTCAATACATACCTCTCCTGCTGATGACCGAAGATTTACGCAGCCCCCGTCTGCACTATCAGAGTTCGCACCAGCTTGGCGGGACTTCAGGAATAAGCCCTTGCCTGGGAACTTTGTCTCTCTGAAGGCAGCCAACTCATAAAAGTTTGGAAAAACAAAACAGCCCGAGGATCTGCTCTCTGCTTCACTGTCCCAGAGCCATGTTCTGCATTGCTGGCCTAAGCAAATCGCTGGGTCACAGGCAGCCGGGCTGCGACGGCGGGCTCGGAGCGTGACCTTGGAAAAGTGAAGTCCTTCCTCATAAACACAGCGCGGCCGCTGTTAACAGGGAAGCTGGAGCACAGGGCTAGAGCTTCGGGGCTCGAGCCTGCTCCTCTGCAACCGGCACGACCCAGATAACGCAGTGCAGGGCGGCGGGGTCGTTCCCCCGAGCGCTGTGGGAGCAGATCCTGCTGGGGGCTGCCCCCCATCGCCACCCAGCCCGGCTGCGAGGTTCAAGACCCATGGCGGCACCCAGAGACTTACTGGGGAACAGAGGAAAAAGGTGAAAAATAGCGCAGATGGGGAGATTAGGTGTCTCTCTGCAACACCCGATACCCATCTCTCCGCCCGCGGCACCTGTAGCGCATGGGTCGCCGCAGCGCTCGGTCTCGTACGCATGCTAAAAGCGTGGTTTTTGGCTAGCCCTCGCTCCCTGGGCTGGAAACCACCCGAATTTGGGGGAATTTGGGCAGTGCTTCACCCTCCTCCCTGCCCTGGCCGGGCGGCCACACCAGAGCCCCCACTGCAGGGTGGCGGGGAAGGGGTCCCACGGGGCACTGAGGGGCCGCAGCTCGTCAGCCCCCCGCCAAACGAGCCACTTAATGACCGGCGGAGGAGCGGCAGGGCGGAAAATCCCCTTCTGTTTGCTGGGTTAGTTTATATTTAGCTTGGGGAGCAGGCACGCCGCAGGGGCTGCAGTGAGGGTGCCGGTGCTGGCACTGCGGGGGCCACAAACAGCCAAAAAACGGTGACTGCGGCCCCGATCCGCAGCCCCCCCAGCATCGGAGCAGGCACGCGGGACCCCCGCAGGCGCAGCCCTCCGGTGCCCGCCCGGCTGTTTGCGTGCTGCTTCCCCATGTCAGCAGAGCTGCTTCCTCTTCCTCCACCTCCCTCTTTTGGGAGAGAAAGGAGCAAAAAAAAAAAAAAAATTAAATCAGCCACAGAGATGGCTTGCCCAAGGAGTGATGCAGGTGGCCTCCTTTTTACCTGAGCTTTTACAAGGAAAGCACAAACCACGTCCATCCTGATGGAGATCAACAAAAAATAAACTCTATACGTTACAAGAAAGAAAAAATAAGGAAGAACAACCTTAAGCCACGCAGCTGTCATTTGAGAAAATCAGAAGTTCGCCAGTAATGATAAAATGGACAAACTGCACAAACCCCGTCATCCTGCCCCTAACACCTCCTCTATCCACCTTCAGCACTGGGTTCTACGCAGAAATACAAGGGTTTGGGCAAAAAGCTGTACGTCTCGTTCTACCAGCACATCTGCTGAAAGTGAAACAAGCCTTTGATACTACAAAAAATTAATTACATATAATTAACTGAAGCAGATTTGGGGATTTATATTGGTATATGTTTACCTATTTGCATGTGTGCGTATTTATGCACATGCATTCATTAATTCATGTATCCATACCTGAAAATTAGCCTAAATCAATGCTGGATCTGTCTCCCAGTCTGCATGATCTCCATATATAAAAATCTGGATCTTGTCCATAGAAATCGGTTATATTCGGAATTGATTTACCCTGGTTTTACAGACAGAGGCAAAGTTTGGGATTCGACAGGCTGAGCTCTTACTGATCTCCTCCCAGTGGCTGTCTGCCCTCTGTAACAGAAGCTGGAGCGCTTCTTGGAGCTCTTGGCCGTATCCAGAACTCCCCGACCTGTCCCTCCCTCCGTCCTCTGGATCGATCCCGGAAGCGAAAGAGCCTGGATGTGGGGATTTGAAGACAAAACGGGCGCCAGGCTGCACAGGCACCGCAGCACAACGCACCCCCAGCCCGCCTGATGGGGTGAGAAGGGCACAGGCCCAGGGCAGGTTGCTTTGCCTGGTTTCCTCTCCTCGTTCTTCCCCATCGCCCTCCTCCCCGTTCAGCCAAGCCCTGCTGCACGTCCCAGCCTGTGTCACAGGCAGGCCAAGGGGACCGTGCCCGATGCCACGGGCGCTTGGCTACCTCCGAAATCCCAGCAGCCGCTCCTGCGCCCAGACAGCAAAGACGGCCGAGCCGTGCTCGCCGGGAAGCGCTGGGAGCAGCCGGCACCACGCGCCCCGTGGGATGCCGAGGAAGGCTGGGGCTGCCAGGGTGCGCGGGGAGGGACGCGGGGCCAGGGGGAGCCGCAGGGATGCTCCGAGCCCGCGGTGTTTTCACAGCCTGCCCACGAGACGGTGCGACCTCGGCAGTTTGCAAGTAGTTTTTAATCCGTCAAAATATACTTTTGTGATTGCTTGAGGATTCAAAAGGAAAACACAGAATCGTTTAGGTTGGAAAAGACCTCTAAGACCGTCGAGTCGCATGCACATCTGGTCGCGGTTACAAACCGAAGCTCGCTCCATCAGCCTATTTCATAACAAATTACGCTCACTCGTTCACTCCGGAGGATTTCCCAAGGAGGGGGGTGCGCTGCCAAGGTACGCCGGCGGCCGCGGGGCTGCTGCGGC
>VXAA01003591.1:487198-505197 GCA_013399115.1 Anseranas semipalmata | reverse complement strand
TGCCCTCAGCCGGCCCGGCCCCGCGGAGCTCCGGCCGCGGCCCCGCGCACCGGGGGTGGGGGCCGCGGGGAGCGAGGGGCTTCGGAAGAGAGCGCGGGGGCGGCCCCGCTCCCCGTCGTGCTTCGGCGCTTTGAAAGAAATCGGCCGGGCGCAGCTCGCGGTGTCCGCGGCACTCGCGCTCCTCTCCCGAGTCCCCATCAGGAGGCGCAGGGTGACTCCTGCTGGCACTGCCCGGCCCCGAGCCGCTCCCCGCCGGGGGAGGGCGGAGGGTGAGGAGCCTCCGGCCGGCAGCGAAGCCCTCGAGGCGTTTGGCAGCGCAAGGTCAGCGAGGCGCTGCCGCGGCCGCGGGCCCTTTGCAGCCAGCGAAGACGCGCCCGCTTGGCTTCGCCTGGGAGCCGGCCTCTAGCAGCAAAGTGTCCCAACAGTAACACTTGCCATCCGTCCGAGCTGAACTGCGCGCAGCACGTAGGCTTCTTCAGAGCGAGAGCGCAATTAGTGAACGAGGAAACAACGTGACAGCTGAAGGGAAGATTTAGAACTCATTACAAAGTAGAGCCTAAACATTAATCTTGAACATGTGCAAGCAGACAGCACAGATGTCAGGAAGGGGATCGGGGCTTCCGCACCTACCTTGCATCCATCCGGCTGGGTGCCCGGGTCTGCGTCTGGACGCGGTGAGTGCTAACGGCAAAGGGATGCGCATGCCTCTAAGGGAGGCTTCGACCCTCTGGTGCACGCCCCAGGTACCCGATAAACACTGAGGAGGTCTATCGGCATTTAATGTTGTACAGAAGAAAGGAGATAAGCAGAAGAAGTGGGAGAAGAGAAGGGAGAAGCTTTTCTCAAGGCAGGCGGCCTGCTGCTCGGTACATGTACAGTTAGGCAGGAGTGGCTGGTGCGATCGGGCTGGAGCAGGAGAGGGGCTTGGTGATGCAAAGAGGCTTTCGCATCAAGCTCCTCCATCCCACTTAAACTGTTTGCTTTTCTTATCGCATATTCAGGCTGGTAATAATGAAAATAAAACACTTGCAAGCTCCTTTGCCAGAACTTTGGGAATCAAGTTTGAAAATGGTTTTTATGGATTCCCAGCTGAATATTTTGGTAATAAAGCTTGCAGCATAATTGGATCCATTCCTGTGGCAGCCTTGTGCAATGCGGGGTTGGTCTCCAAGAACCAAGCAGAAGGTTGTTTTGTGTCTGCTTCCTCAGCTCAGTCCAAAATCAGCATTTTTTGCCCTGCATCCTCAGCGCTGTCAGACAGATGAGCTGGCTGTGGGCTGCCAGCAGCTTCCCTCTGAGTATAAACCTGTTTTCCACAGAGGTATTGTCAGTAATATTCTTTAAATGTAAAGGCTGGCCACAGGTCCCTGCTTTCGTGACAGTCTAAGAGATCTTTGTCAAAAGGGGAAGAAAACAGAAATCACTTTTAAGCTTTAAAGAACTGGGCTTGAGAGTTCAGTTGTTGTGGACGGCAAATTCACACCATTAAACTCTGAGCTGTTTTCATTTGGTTTTTTGGTTGTCAGTGCCTTGACTACCCACTGACTAGAAGCCTTCCTGACGTAGATGGAAAGTGTGGGTAGGAAAGATGTGAACAATCCTTATGATCCTTCTGAAATTATACTGGGGTCCAAGTCACCAGAACATGTCGGTCCAAGGGTGCTGAGCGCCGTGGACAGGCACCACCTCCTTCACTCCCGGAGTGCAGGACGTGGCTGCTCATTTCGGCTGCCAAGTCTCCGCGCAGCCCCTCTGACACCCGGCACCCACCCCCGGAGGTCTCCAGCAGCACCAAAGGGAGACCGCTGCCAGCCGCCACACTCTGGTTTCAGGAGAAATCCTGACATTCAGAGAACTTACAAAGCAGCAAGCAGAAGGATTTTAACAAATATTCCATACCCAGGGAACAAGCACGTCTCTGGAACACGATCAACATGTTCTAGCTCAGCGTACCTGAGCAAGGAGAGCTGGTTCTCTAAATAAGTGCAGCATCGCTGTGCAGACAGCATTGTAATACGGAGGGGAGTTCTTACCACGTTTGGCAGATGGTGGGATTTGCACCAAACCTAAAAATCCCTCTTTTATCTCCCAGGTTATTTGCACACACACACACCAGCTTTGTGCTTCAGCTCCCTGCTTTGCTTGCTGCCTCTCTCCCTGTCTGGGAGAGCACGACCGCGGGCTGCGGGCTGCCCGGAGTGGGTGCAACGGAAGCAGCTGATGGACAAATAAATAGACCATGAAACACGGGCATGAGCCCTCCTCCCACTTGGATGCGCCGATCACTTTGTCATCCGTGTTTGCATCTGAATCGGCTTAAGATAAGCCAAGAGTTGTCCATCGTTCACAAAACCCGAGGCAGCTGTGGACATGCCCAAAAGCAGCACACTGCGCTGGATAATCAGAAATGCAACACGTGGGGAGTTCAGGTGTCCTAGGGTAGGGCAGCAGTCAGCAAGGCGAATTGCTGCTGCAAATGGGGGCAAAAGAGCCTAGATCCTTCTACTGGAAACACCAGCTCGTTCTTTAGGGGAAGCGTTAAAGAAAATCCAACCGAGGAGCCTTCAGCCTGCCTTTCTTGGTCAGTGCTTCAGGATGGATGCAGGTTCATCGCACTGTGCATGTGTCTGTGCTGCTCATGAAACGTTTCAGTTCACAACCCTATCAACACTTCAAATTAATAAACGCAGATTCTTCCCGTCTCTGCTTGACTTGCGACACTGTCTGTGAGCACCTGGCTGTTCGAGCGGCTGTGCTCATTTCTGTTCTCTCACTAGTGTTTATTAGCTCTGGCTTTGCAGGCCAGGCTTATGCACTTGCTATTATCCAGAATTTATATGCTACCTTGCGGCTACATCATTTGTTTGCATGACAGCACTCAGTTTAATTTCCAGCAACCTAGAAATCTGGTCATTTCAAGCTATGCTGTTACCTAACAAATGGAAATTAAGCCAGGGGTTGGCTCTCCCCTTATTTATGTCAAATAAAACACACCAGCGTTCCTTTCCCTCCTTTGTCTTGAGGCTGAAACGCCTCATCCCCTTTCACTGAAAGCCCCAGCTGTCCATTAGTTGCTCTCCAACCTAACTGCTACCCACTGGCGTTAGGTCACGCTCGACATACTTCCAGCCAGGCGATACAGCGGAGCCATCCCCTCCGAAGGCGTCCGTGCCACCGGGACAGCCGGAGCGGCAGGAACACCGCACAGCCCCGGCTTCCCCTCCTCTCGCCCCAACACGCAGTGGGAACGCAAAGAAGGCAGGTCTCCTTACGGCAAAGCAAAGCCCTGGCCTGCTAATTTTCTGTGTGCACTCCAAATACTTTACAGGAGACGATTCAATGTATTAAATGCTTAATGGGTCCATAAAATAAAGCAGTTATTGTTGTAGCGAGGCGTGTTCTTTACTTTTCAGTGTGCCAAGATTAGGAAAGCAATCTGAGTGCCAAAACACTGAAAATTTTGCTGTATGTTGCTAAATACCATACTCGAAGTTTTTGTCTGGTATGAACATAAATTTTGGCAGTCTTTTACTAGGCACCCCAGCCTAGTAAAAGGACCCCAGCAGAACGGACATAGCCGAGTGTATGTACACGCGGATTTTCCTTACAATGGCTACAGCGCTGCCAGTGCATTCCTGGAACATGGGAATACGCAGAAGCCAGTGTCAGCAACGAAGAAAGGCATGCTGTGCCTAATGCAGCAGAAAAGCTATTCAAGAACTCATCCTTACGTAAAAACAACTCCAGAGAAGCTGCCAGGATCAGCGTCAGGCCCGCTCCCTAGCCTCACGGGCATCTGCCTGGCGCACGTGGCCTCACCTCGCGCACCGGGACACCCAGCCCCTTGCTGCAGGCGCGCGGTGTCAGCTTATCGCCTCATTTGCCCACTGGGGCCTCTGACCCTTCGGCCCCACAGCTGTCGTGGCCTGCGCCAGACATCTATGCAGAGCAAAGACAATTTGGATGCAAATTATAGGAGAGAACGTCTCCATTTCTAGTCACGGACGTGTTCCCTCAGCAGAGAAACCTTTTCATTGCTTAAGCACAAGGATAGTGCAAACTCTCTGAAGACACCAGCCCAGCCTCTGAGCGCGCTCTGGTTCTGGACAGCAACTGCTATCCAGCACACACCATCCCGGCTTCCATATAGGTATCCTATGGGCAATCTTTGGGACACGTTATTATCCTCAAGGCACGGGGCAGTATGCTCACAGCACTGTTTGACTGCACGCTCCCGAGACTCATAGCCGGGCCCCGTGCGGTGGGATGTGCACTTGCTAACTCAGATGCAGGCGGCTGTCCTGTAAATAGCAAGGAGGTGTCGCGCTGGCAGGATTAAAAAAAACAAACATCTGAAAGCTCCTTTTTAGAAGTGTTCTGGAAGATAAAAAGTAATCATAGAAGTGATTTCTGTGATTTCTAGAATGAAAGCTGAGATTCTCCCCTGTCGCTATAGGTGTCAAATACCCCAGATCCCATGGCACAATTGAGACAGCTGGTCATTCCTGGTGTTCAGAATTCATGCTGCAACTTTGAGTTTGGAATTGAGAGGGTGAGCCCATATCTGTATGTAGATACTACTCCAGTATAATGCAGTTGTTATTTCAACCCGATGCTCTTATAATCATTTGAAGAAATAGTCTCCTGACAGGACAGAAAGACTGTAATTACATGGTTCATTGCTGGCTCTCTCTGGAACAGCAGCTGCCATAATTCTGTTAGTGTTTCTGATGTAACCCAACATCTCTTCAAAAAATTGTACCTCTCAGAAATTCTTCCTTTTAGACCACAGAATTATATTGAAGTTCAAGAACAGAATATTAATTCAGTGTCTTCTTAGCCTTCCAAAAAAATTAACTTTAAAAAACAACCTATTGCAGTTGACTATCTCTGCTCCTTAGGGAGCAATGACCATTAAATGAGCGTTCTTTCATATAAATAACAACTTGGTCACCAAGAGGGAAGGCAAGGAGCAAGGGAACATTATCCTTCCTTCTGAATTTTCTGTGTTCATTCAGTTGTGTCACAGTTTTCATGTCTGGTATTTCTCACTTTTTAATTTATATAAACATGATTATAGGAGAAGTATTTACTTCAAGAAAGTGCTGTGATGCTGAAAATGCAAAGGCTTTTTGTCTTGAGAACCTATTTACCCTATGCTTTAGCAGAATCCCATGTGTAAAAACTCCCCTAGATCTGGCTTCTTGAATCAATACTTACTTCATTAATTTCCCTTGGTCTCCTCTTTCAGATATTTCATCCTGACAGTTCACTTCCCTGATACAACCCATAAAAATCCAGTGGTCTGCTCTTCTCCGGGTAAAATGCTCCCAGCCTGCCCAGCAGTACAAGCCGCACAAACGCAAAGGACTCTCCCAGTAAATGCCTCAAAAAAGAACCCATAAAGGCCATTTGCTTGGCAATAGCAGCTAGCAGGAGCCAGGTACTGGGGGGCAGAGCCGTACCAAATGCAGCTGGTGGTGGAGGTGCTGCTTGTCAGGGCTTAGGTACTGAAAGCCATCCTCCAACTGGAAGAAAAGGTCAGCACAGAGAGAGGCCACCAGTACCCGCACCGCCCAGCTCACAGCTGCCAGTCCCAAGCAGTTCGTGTATCACCAGAGCTGCGCACACTGCCACTGGAAACACCTGATTTAGAAGATGAGATCTAGTTTGTGTCCTGTCATGAGGTTTAATTGCTTAGGGAGAAAGGGAGAGACTTAATTTCAAAATGATGGACCCCTCTGGAGGACACTGGTTGACACCGCCCTTCCCTTTCTGGTCTTTCCAGGCATCTCGTTGAGTTTGGCATCTGGCTCATGAAGCCAGGTGCAAAACCCCCCGGCACTCAGGGAATTTCAGCCTTTAGCATGTTGTGGATGAACAAGGGAACATAATCCCTTCCTGTTCTGCCCACCTTTTATGCAAAGCTATTCATAGCTCCATAAAGGTATGACAGTATCATCCAGCCTAAACTCGGGACAGCAGAAAGGTCTGCAGGCTCAACCACTGCTGAGATCCATGGACGGTATTAGTTTTACTACCCACAAACCTCATCCTTGAAAGTGAAATCACACGCACAGCCTCCAGAGAGCAACACAATAGGAGCAGAATGCATTTCACATGCTGTATTTATTCTCCTGTAGTCTGGCTTTGCAGCTGAAACCAAGAGTCACGCAACTGCATACTCATGAAGATACCCACCTTCATGAACTACCATCAAACTCCCCACACCACAAGCAAAGCCTCACTGCTCCTAACTCACTGCTTATTTCTCTGCCTCTTTTAAGAGGTTTTTCACAGAAAACCAAGAACATTTAGAGATCATACCTTCATGAAAAATCATCTAGAGAGATGAACTGACCAAAATCAAGGACATTTTTGACATGCCATTTCCAAATCCTACTAGTCAGTAAAAAGCCATTGGTCAAGTCACTATTAGAGCTGCTGTTAAGACTCCATTATTCATAAAATACCAAGTTTCCAAAGAGCAGATTTCAAACAGCAGGCCTTTGGTTATTATTGCCTTAAAAAAAAAACTCCTAAACATGATTTACAAGCATTTTTCTACTCTCCAGTGATACTTCAAAGTGCATGGGCCTAAGAACATGCAATCTATAGATCAGATGCAGAACTCATTAGATCCAAGTCACAGCCTGTGTGCTCATTTGAGACTGAAGAGGGGCCACTACAAATTTAGGAATCAAAACCATTCCACTCGTGGGTGCCACTTCATTTTTCTGCTCTACATCCTTCCTCCCCATAGATGCACCTATCTGCAGGCTCTTTATTTCAGCTTTCTTGAGCATTTTACTAGAAAACGTTAATGCAGACCTCAGAAGTAGACAGGCACATGAATTCTGCCTTAAAGCAACACAGTAACATAAAGACAACTGCCTATGGACAAAACACAGACCCTTGTCCATGGGAAAAACACATTCCTGTCCCTAACTCCTTCAGGTAACCAACATTTAAGGCTCCTACAATAGGCCTGTGACACCTTCGGATAATATTTCAGCAGGATAATATTTCAGAGGTGACACTAGCTTGTGTATCTGCGCCTTGCAGCTGGGTCCCGTAATCCCAAATGTAAAACAGAGGAACCACATACCATCTCTGAAGGCTTGCTGCCTATGGAGCTACATATAGTCTGGAAGCAGTAGGAAAATGCTTCAAGTGGAAGCCCTCAATAATCCATGACGTTGGCTAAATAATGAGGTAGGCAAACTGTGGGCTGGAAGAGGAGATTGGTTCTCAGCCTTTCCCCACCACTTAAAAGCTTCCCTGGTAGAAATGTATTCCTTTAGGTGGAGATAATTATGTAAAGAAATACAATAGTTGTCCAGAACAATTGAAAAACAGCAGTATGATAGCAAGAGAAAACACTGAATTACTATCTATTACTACTATTACTATGAATTGTTTTCAAATGCCTGGCTAAAATTACTAATTGAAAGTGGTTGATACATTTACATGTATCTGATGCTAAAATTTCTGTGCAACTATTTTAGGAAGCTTATATTTAGCTTTAAAAGTGATATAAAATTATTATCTAGTGAACAAAATCTAATAATTTTCAATCCTATAAAGAAAAGAAAGCAATACTTGCCCTGAACCCTACATATCTCATGGAGTGTGAATCTATAGTTCAATTCCTCTAAATTGATTAAAAGAAAATCCATGACAACCATCAATTTATTTTCACTCCATATCAAGCCTTCATTACCAAAAATTACAGATGGGAATAAAACAGATGCCCCAAACACATCCTGCCAGAATTCTTGCCAATTAAAATTTGCTTGTATTAACTATACCTTATGCCAAATTTACTACAAAAATATCATAGTCTTTTTTATTGAAGTTGGTTTCAGTAGTGTACTTTGAATCCTTTGTACTACTCCATCAGAAATATCCTATGTCTGAATTACCACTTATATTTCATAGCAGTCCTGTTGGGTAGATGTAGTACGTCATACTACAATAGCAACCCCAAATGATAACTTGACAAGATACCGGTTTGGGCACTCAAGTTAGGAACACAAGCCTGTCCAAATACGCGAAGAGCTATTCACCTGGGACTAAACTTCCTCACCAGTGCTGTTAGACCATTCATCCAATGGAAACAGTATATTCCAGTTAGCAAAAAGATGTAGAATTTAGGATTCCTACCTTGAAGACATCCCCAGGTGGATCATGGAGGGAAGACCCATCACTGTGTAAATCTTTTTTCACCTTGTTTCCTATCCTGGGAAACTACTAGAAGCATTTCTTGACCCTTAAAGATCTCCTGAACCCTGCTTGGGTTGGGAACGAGGAGGAGCATTTCTCTGACATGCAAACATGACCTTGTCTGTGAAACAAAAGCAGCCTGCCTAATAGGACTTCCCTGATGCTTGAAAGAACAAGTTTATTGTCACCTGCAAATGTGTGCATCAAGACATAAAGAATTTGTACTTTCCTTCCTTTTAGGCAATAGTAGTATTCTGAAAATACAAAATATTAGAAGAAATAAAGGCAAATAAATTAAAAAAGGATCATAACACAAGTCAAAAAAAAAAAAAGGGATAGTTACGTTTTGAAGGCAAAGAAGCTGTTGAGTACCTCAGCCTTCTTGTTGTTACCAGTTCTCCCTTCTCATTTACCAGAGCAGGTACACTCTCTTTGGCCTTTCTTTTCTGACCAATGTGCCTATAGAATCCCTTCTTGTTATTCTTTGCATCCTTTGCCAAGTTCAGTTCCATCTGTGCCTTGGCTTTCCTGATCCCATCCCTACACATCTGGATGGCATCCCTGTAGTCTTCCCAGGCCACATGTCCCTGCTTCCACTACTGTCATTGCTGGCTCTTAAGACACTTCTATACAGCAAATTAATCACGAAAGAGGCATATGTCACATGCTAGTGAGATTATAACATCACACCTTTATATATTTATGGGATCAGTGGAAATAACTGACAAAGCACGCATACATTCCTGCAAGTGAGATTTTTAAAAACACTCAATAGTCTGCCTCTGTTGGAAAAGAGTCAGCGGAGACAAAAATATGCTTAGTCTGAGAACTTCCAAAATGCTCAATTTAAAGCACTGACTGGTCCTTTTTTGCAAGTGTTACAGCTTTTATATTCATTTCCCTCTTTAACAGTTATATTCATGTTTACCTAAGAAAAAAATAAAAGATACAGCACCTACATCTCAAAAGCTTGTTACCAATTACACCACAACAGAGAAATGAGATTTTTACTTTGTACAATACCTTTGCCTCTATTGGTCACTGATTACCAATACAGAAATTAAATACCAGATAATCTCTACATTCCAAATGCAAACATAATTTGGCTATATTAGTCTTGATAGTTGGCATGCCTTATTTGTCTCTCACAAACTCGCAGCTTCTCTAAAACGAGTGAGGTTGTAGCAAGGACAAAATTTACAGGCAAGTTATGCAATCTGAAATGTTTCTAGGGCAATGTTTTATAGCCCCTCAGAGTTCCATACATAGTATTTTACTGTGTACTCAAATAACATTTATTTACACACGTGTCTGAGGTTTTCTGTCAGGTTTTCTTTAAAGTTCAAACTTTTCTCAGCTAATCTAATTTGCCCAAGATGGATGGCCTCACTTTTTTCTTTGGAAAACCAATGCTGTTACGCTGTTTCCAATTTTTCCTCCGAAGCAAAACTTGGGTGTTGGCAGCTCCTCCAGAACTTCAAATCCTGCCAGACAGAAATTAAAATGCTTTTATTAGAAGGAAGTCATTTTATTCTCCTCTTGAATAACCCTTTGCAAACCATTCTTTATTTGTCTGGAAAACTTGCAAGTCAGTTACTTTGTAAGTTTATAGGACTGTATTGTTACACTGCACTGCTGCTTTATACAGCTGAAAACCTTCCATGGATAATAAAAACCTTAGATGGCTGAATCACACAAATTAATGGCAGAAAAGATGATTACCTGCCAGTAATTTTAGTTCCCCAGAAGGGATTGTTGTTTTAGATCCACACTCTTGGAGTTTCATGCCTCAGGCATGAGATTCAGGAGCTAACCAACATATAAAAAAAAAAAAGCCTTCAGAGAGGATCAGAAAGGTCACTGAGTGGGTGACATAAAAGGTCACAGTCACAGACTTGCCAGTTCCCCTAAACATGGGTAATTTCAAAAGCAGTTGGATGGGTGAACTGGATCTGTTAATAAATGGCCAAAAGAGAGAAAAAAAATCACATGGGTATAGAATTCCCTCCTTTCCCTTGACATATTGGCACTGGCCAATGTAGAAACCGTAATTATTGAGGAAAACATAATGAGGACAGGCTAAGGCATTTACTAGTTTTTTTACTGTCTCCTTCTCTTATCCTGATCTGAAAAAGTAAATACGTTAACACAGACATTAAAATTTACCTACTGCATCCTTGAACAACCGTAAGTTGGCAGATGGTTCTGTTCAACTGCTTACCTTCTCTGAATTCATTCAACAGCTCCTCCTTGGTCCAGTTGCAAGACGTTATGAGGAAAAAGCCCTCTGGTTTCAATACATTGCAGAGAGATCTCACGTACTGCTTCCTCTTTCCAACCGCGTTATCAGGATTAAGGCTTATGGCATCAAAAGTCCCCTTGTCAATACAGATCTGAAATCCTGACAGCCCTGCTGATGGAGCCAGGAAGTCTTCCACCTAAAACAGAAGTCTACAACTGTGAAAACAATCTCTACTGAGGAGCTCCTGAATCTTTAATGCAAGCCAATGCTTTAAAATAAAAAACGTCAAACCTGACAATAGGTATGCTTAGGAAAGGGTAACTCAAAGGCAGTTACATATCAGCTTCTTTTTTCTCTACATATGACATAATAATCTATTTGCTATAAAGCTCACATATATACCTATTCATCTAAAGCTCAAGCTAACAGATATGGAAGTTCATTCTTCAAATCATTGTTTGTACTTTGATCCCTGGTTTCATAGGCACTGCGTGCTAGGCTGTGTACAAATACAGAAGACAAGACAGTGCCTGTCACAAAGAGATCACAATGGAGATACAAGCACAGAGCCATCATACAGGTACAGGGCTGGAGGGGAAAACAGCATAGCAGATAGCGCTCGGTGTGAACGGCAGTCACAGAATCGCAGAATGGCTGAGGCTGGGAGGGACCTCTGGAGGTCATCTGGTCCCAGCCCTGCTCAAGCAGGGCCTCTCAAACTTCCTGCTGCAGAGCTACTGGTAGGGATTCTTTCACATAAGGACTTAATCTTCTACCTCAAATCTGAAATTCAGAATGTATCAGCTAAAATACAGAGCTCGTCAAATGGCTATCCACTTTTCTGCTCCCTGCTAGAAGCAGGGAAATCTTTTTTAGCCCTAAGGACTGTTACAAACAAGAAAAATAGACCACAGATCTTCTTGGAAGTACAGATTTACTTGGTTAGAGTTCTCTCATGACATATAAAATACAAATGAATTTCAAAAGACATCATTATTATATTATACTGAGTGCATTTGAATATCAAGTAGGTCATTTAACCTTGGGGTCAATTGCTTTCTGTTTCCTTAATAAAGTTTCTCTCAACACTTACCTGGAATTTAATGTTAGACATGCCTTCTTTCTCCCTTACTTTTTCTGAAAGTTGTATTGCAGAAGGTGAGTAATCAATCCCAGTGAGATTAGTGTAGCCAGTTTTTGCCTAGAGGGAAGCAGAGAATCTTAATCAGTGTACTAGCAAATTTTTTGTTCAACAGCTATATTCCCTACCTATAATCCATCCTCTCCTCGTCTTAATGACAGAAGAAAAAAAAAAAAACACTTTTACTCATTTTTATTCCTGTTATCACCACCAGAGCTAAATAGCCAAGGGAACAAACTGCAATAACTCCATTCTGCCTGATGCCTCATCAAAAGCATTGTTGACTGAAAGCTGGTTTATGTCAACAAGTGGAAAACCAAGCAGAACTGTGAAAAGAAACACCCTGGTGGGGAACAGGCTCTTATCTGCACCAAAAGTAACCTAGAAACGAGGAATTTTCAGTGATGAGAACATGTGTCAATGCCACATGCTTCAAAATAAGAAAACCTCTTAACACTTGCATAACATATGAGATTGAGCAATTATTTGGTTTATAACCTAAATGATAAGAAATACATTTTGTTAGTACAGAAAACCATTGTAAAAACTTTTTCTAATTTTTCATGCTAATGTCTATCTGAATGCAATTATTTGCATGCACTGAGGTCTTTGTATCAGCAGTTTTCAGGCAGGTTACGAACCACATTAAAGAGCATACAGAGAGACTCTGTTAATCTAACTTTGAACTAGATAATGACAACCCAGTTCATCCAACTCAGGCAACGAGATCCTAGCAACCCCTTTGCAAAGCAGATGGGCTCACACACAGTGCATCAGCTGGAGCTGGGCACGTGGGAGGGGGGTGGTGACACATTTTCACTCCTAGGTAGGAGTGGCTGAAGGGACCAGATCTGGCATCACATGCATCACTTGGTCTGGCTGGATCCAAACCTAACAGGAAGAGCTATGATCTTATGGCCAGCCACAGGCAGTAACAGCAGAGGCAGAGGGGGATGTTTTTGTTTTGTTTTTTTGAACAATATGTGGACTTTAACCAGCATTAAGCAAACTGCTGCCTATCTACTTATTCCAAAGCCTGATACCTCGACAGCAAGGAAAACTACATTTTTTTTTTTAAGTCCTTCCTCCTTCAGTCCGTGTGAGCGCGGTGCTAGCCAGCTGTTCTTAATTGAGGACTAATTTCAGCTAAACACAAAGACTGTGTTGTTTGCATTTGATGAAGAACAGCATATTGCTCAGGCTTCTCCCACGTTCCTCCCCAGAGCTCCAAGAGCGAACCAAGCTTCCTGAGATGCCTGCGCTGAAGGCTTGGGGGTGGAAGAGTAGTTTCCACAACAGCTCCTCTGTTTGGAAACGAAGAGCTTGAGTCACTTCAGGGAGTTTCCATTCACTCCTATAGTCTCTGGGGCAGAGAAGGAAAGTTTAAGGATAAACAACATTAAATGCTGCTAAACCTGTATGGCCTGACTCCATATGGACAGGAAGGGATCATTCACTCAAGTGCCAAACATGACCACACTGCATCCAGGAACTGGACGCATGTCCTGAAGGTGGTATTTAAAAGCGCGCTTCTGCTACTTCTGGAAAAAGCTGGTTAAATAGCAGAAGGCAGTCTGCAATGTCACCAGCGCTGCACTGTGTTCGGGTTCCTGGTGTTGTATGGCAGACACCCTCGCTTGAGCGGTGAATACCCTTCACTCACAGAAGTTTTTTAGTATTTTTGGCTCCCACAATCCTCAGAAAAAAAAAAAAAGAAGGTCTGAGCTCCAGGCGGCAGCAACATTTTTATAGCCAGGTGGCTATTTTGTCTCCTTTTTGTGCAATATTCCCTGTTGGAACTGACAAAGCCTCATCTAGACCTACCTGCATTTAAGAGTAATTTCCTTAGTATACTCCCATTTACTATTATTTACTGTTAATGGTGTGCCAGGGCCCAGTATTCCCAATGAACCCTATTGTAAGGTACCTCTTCCTTTTCTGCAGAGTAATACACACCCTCAGCAGCCACCTTTCAGAGAGGTGCTACTAAGAGTTCAGATGACTGAAGTCTGACTGCCTTTTGCAGTATTGTCATTCCTATGACATTATCAAGTCCAGCTGCAATGGCAGAACTGTTCTACTCGCCTGCCAAAGAGTCCTAATTTGATGTTCAAAGCCTAGCAGCTAACAAAAAAAAATTCTTTTACATCAACTTAGCAACTCAGATCCTGAATATAAACACAAACAAGGTAATTTTTGAAGTCACTTTTCAAATGGAAACTGGACTGAAAATCTTCTATTAAAGCCATCACAGTATTTTGAGGTGCTTAATATATGGAGGGGTGCTCTTACGACAGTTTAATAGTTTTTAAAAGCTAACAGGCTGTTGTTTTTGTACTACAGAATGAAAATCAATTTCAGATTTATAAGTCATGCCAATATAAAGTAAAAGTCTTATAAAGATTTTTCTATTGGATGTTTCAACAGTGAAAGAGCTAGCATTGCACTTAAAACTCATCATTATTAGGCTTCATAATTTATTTCTCTTAATGAGATGTGCAATTTCTGCTTTTGACGATATGACTTCTCCCGTGCTGCAATGTTGTAGTCAGTCCCCATGAAGGCTTTAAACTCTTCTAAAATCAAAGTCCATGTTAAAAAAAAAAAAAAGCATTATAAACCTGACTTTGACTACCAAACATTTCAATTTCTGCAGTAGCTAATGGAGCCAATGGAGAATGTAGGACAACAGAAACTACTACAGCAAGAAAGGTCTTTTCTTCACCACCTCTCCTGTAATGTTATAGCAAAGGACTCGATCAAAACCTGGAAAGAAATACTGCAGTTCCAGAACATCTTGTGTCACTCTATAACAACATTATAACACTTCAGAACATATCTGGTAAGGGCTTTCCACCCTGACAGAAATGAACACTTCTTGAAAAGAACTGTTACCAACCTTCTAAAGCATTTACATAAACACCTTGGTTTTGACCATTTCTTTACATCAGTAATGAGTATTATTATCAGAATCAAGTGTGGAGAAAGGATCTGTTTTTGCACGAGTACTTTGTATATTAATCAACTTAATTTTCTTACCTGTGGGTGTTTTACATGACAATGGGAAGAAAACTATTTTTAAATGTAGGAAAACAGAAAAGTAAAGTTAAAATAAGGAATATTCAGGCTGATCAATTTAAAGAAATGTTCTAAATTTTGAAATCTGAAGTACTGACAATCCAGGCAGTATCAAGAAACTAGAAGTTTGAGCATGCCTAGCAAAAAAATATGTATTTCCATCAGGAAGAACAACCTACATGTTCTGTTGGCTAGATGTGCATTTTTAAATACCCCAATGGCAATGCTGGTTCAATGAGTTACATATCTTAGTTCCACAGGTTGTCTGGCAGCCACTTGCAATTCTGCCTTGTCTTTGTGGCAGAATGTTCTTTAAGGCCTATCAACAGCTCTGAAGTAATGTCACTTGTACTCTTAAACCAAATGACAATGTAAGACCTCATGCACAGCAACCAGTGTTCTGTTGATTTTGAAAAAGACAATAGAAGTTTTAGTTTAGGTTGCCTGCTTTTCATCTTTTACATTAAGTTACAGCTTGCCATGATTACTAACGTCACTTGTGAGAACTGTATTTAAACTACAGCGTTCTGAGCATCGATTCTGTATCAAACACACAAACTTTGCGATATACCAACCAATTCAATCAGTAAAACACCATTCCCCGTTCCAATGTCAAGCACAGAGCTGTCAAGAGGGACCTTTTGTTTTTCCAACCATCTGATTATGCGAACCATGCTTTCTTCTCCAAACCTATTAGGAACAAGGGCTCAGGCAATCAAGATAGCAAAGACATACAAAAGGCACAGCAAATTTATTTCATCGCACCCTCTCCCCAGCTTCTGCGACGCACCTCTTACTGAGGCACTCAGGTAACAACTGACATATTCCATGTTTGCTTTGTTTAAGTTTCAATGAATCAAATGGCCTTACAATCACAGAAACCCCAACTCTGGAAGGTGAAGCCCTCCACATAGTAAAAAAGAAGACAGCACTGCCAATTTGCCTACTTAAATCTGAGCTCAGTGATAAAATTAACACTTACTAGTAAAACAGACTGCAACTACCAGCTCACTTTCTGTGCAGTGACAGTTATCTAAGTGCAACTTATAAATTTATGTTGCAAAATTGGGCAGGAGAGGAACAGGTGGCTTCAAGATTAAAATTTCCCATCATTTTGCGAACACCCCGAACTATTCAGTAGCCCACTAAATTGCAGGATGCACTTTTGCAACATACATTTAAAAAAAAAATACCAGGCACGCTCCGGTGGAGTTATTTTATTTACCAAATTTCCCCAGCGTCTCCAGTGTCTCGAAAAAATTGCAGTTCTCTTTCGTACGCAGCATCCCAGCTAGAGCAGGGGGGAAGGAGAGGATATTGCAATTAACCCAGGAAACGAGTTAAGGAGTGGGGAAAGAAGGAGAGGAAGGACCGCATCTAGGCAGCGAGACCACTCTGTGCCCACTTCACAACCGAAGTGAAGTATTTTTGAGCGGAGAGGATTTCGCAGCAGCCCCCCGAGAAGGCGAGGCACCCTCGCGGGCCGCCCCNCCCGGAAGCACGGCGGCACCACACGGCGCGGGCGGCACCACACGGCGCGGGCGGCACCACACGGCGCGGGCGCCGCCCTGGCGCTGCGGAGGACCGGGAGCCGAACGCGAAGCGCCCGGCGTCCCGCCCTGCTAACGACCCAGCTGAGCGCTGTGTGATTAGCCAGCCCGGCCCAGCGGGGCTTGCCCTGGAGCAGAAAGCCCTCGCTGCCAGGCACTGCGACGCGATGGGTGACAACGAGCTGCAGCTCGGTTCCGTGCCGCTTCTGTGTCTTTCGTCCAACCGCTGCTAAAGCCAACGTTTCGCTCTGCTGCTGGCTCGTGATTCTACGCCTTTATCATCGTGTCAAAGTGTTCTGCTTAATCCTATCAACAGTTTTGTTCTAAGGAGCACCATAGCTCCAAATGACCGGATTTTCATCATTTTAATTCACATGTACCGCCCAAAATCAGTGCAATCTTTAAAAGAAGATTCGTGCTATTTCTTTCTGGCCACTAGTGGAGAGAATCTGAACTTATAAACAACTATAGCTGTTAATATAAACGCTAGGTGTCCTAGAAGGGAAAAGAGAATCTGATTATCCGCATGTTTCCAGCGTGACCACACCACGGTACTTAAAAATCCATAGTAATTGCATTATTCTTATCCTGTAGCCATTACATACACTTGATAAGAATCTTACTGAAGTAATATTGATTCATGTCACATTGACTTTCCATGACAGCATAACATTTAAAATATAATGTCAAGTTCTTAATGCTATCTTCCCCAGTACTGATTTTTTCTGTTTTCATTATTTATTCACAAATTTGTTTCCTTTCATAAGAGTTTTTTTTTTCAAGATATCTTAATTCTGTAATTTATTTACAACCAATTCTAATTCTGGCATGAGAAGCAGCCAACAGGAGTGTACACGGGCCACCCCGCTGCCAGATGATCTGTGCCGGGGTGAAATCAGCAGATATTTGTGAAGCTCCGAGCATCGCGGGATGCTGCCAGCAGGAAGCCACCTGCAGGGTGGCTGCAGTGTGGTTCCCTCACAGCGGCTGAGGGAACTGGGGCTGTTAGTCTGGAGGAGAGGAGGCTGAAGGGAGGCCTCGTTGCTCTCTACAACTATCTGAACGGAGGTTGTAGCAAGGAGGGTGCTGGTCTCTTTTCTCAGGTGACAGGACACAAGGGAATACAGGTTTATAGGTTGGACTAGGTGATCTTGAAGGTCTCTTCCAACCTAAAGGATTCTGTGATTCTGTGATTCTGTGAAGTGGCCTCAAGTTGCACCAAGGGAGGCTCAGATCGGATATCGAGAAGAATTTCTCCATGGGGAAGAGTGGTTAGGCACTGGAACGGGCTGCCCAGGGAGATGGTGGAGCCGCCATCGCTGGAGGTGTTTAAAAGACATCTGGACGTGGTGCTTAGGGAAGTGGGTTAGCGGTGGCTTGTAGCATTAGGCGATGCTTGGGCTTGGTGATCCTTAGGGTCTTTTCCAACCTAAATGATTCTATGGTCCTAACGACGCAGTGAACAGGAGCGGGCCCGGCCCGGCCCCCCGGCCGTGTGGGGATGGGACTACAACTCCCAGCAGCCCCCGCGCCGCCGCCGGAAGCGGGCGGGCGGCGAGCGCGCGCGGCGACTTGTGGGAGCGGCGGCGGCGGCGGCGGTGGTCTCCATCATGGCGGCTTCCATCTCGGGCTACACGTTCAGTTCCGTCTGCTACCACAGCGCCAACAGCAGCGCCGACCACGTAGGTGCCCGGGGCCGCCGCCTCACGGCGCGGCGGAGCGCGGCGGCTCTCGGGCTGCGGGGCTCGCCTGTCCGGCCCGC